>JAOTAY010005328.1:0-15503 GCA_025629805.1 Erythroxylum baracoense
TCAATCACACAAAGCACATTTTCTATAATACACAATTATTCACATTTAAACCGGGAAAATGTCATGAATGCATGTACTAACATTTACATGTGCAAAAATTCACTATTGGCTATTCATGTGCATATATGAATGCATGAATATGTCAAAAAACTTTAAACATTTCTAACCCTATCCAAAATGACCAAAATACCCTTCCCATAAGTGAGGGGATGTTACACACAATTCCCAATTCTCATTCATTCATTCCTAAAGCATCATTCATATCTTTTGAATCATATTTACATTCATAAGAACATCTTCATTCCTTTAACATTCTTAAAGTCCAAACTTAGATACATTGATAACAAACAATCTTTTCCTTAAATTACAACATCAATTTTCAATCAAAACTTATCAAACATTTAACCAACTTATCTAACATTAAATTAGGTTCATTTTAAGCCCTAATCAAGTCCATATGCATCATAATAAAGTACCTTATCCTTAATTGGTTCAAGAATCACACAAAAAAACATTTTTCTTCACTTCCATGCAATTCCCACGATCGTGTATGGCTTCCCATGATCGTGGGATGGGTTATCCGAAGGTTCCCATCCATTTCCTTCATTAGTTTTCTCGATTTTATCATCTTTATACCAAATTCAAAACATCTTCTTTATAATCCATCAATTAAACCTCAATTAGACCTGAATTGTACTCTAATTTCTCATCAATATCATTTCCAATTTCAGCTCAAAATTATTCAATTAACAGCCCACAAATCATGGTCTTTCATGCATCAAAAATCAAAACAGGAAACTATCATTCATTATCATGCATATAGTCCTAGTTCTTTCTCAATTCAAGAATACTATATTAACATCTTTCTTTAACGTAAATTCACCTTCTTTATACTTCAAATTCCAGCCTATAATTCACAATTTTCATACATCAAGAACAAGCGTACAAACTTCCAAGTTCATTCAACATATTCCAGCACACTTCATCACCAACATCATATACATTTCATTCCAATTCAAGCATCATTCTCATACTATTAAACATGCCATAAGGATCATATTTCTACTTACTTATTAAGCTTCCTATTTTGACTCAAAACACCAAGGTAATACATCCCTCCAAGCAAGCAAGATCAACACAATTCTAAGGTGAAAATGAGCTGGTTTTTCGGTAGCAAGGTGAAGGTAACAATAAACTCATTTCTTGGCTATTTTGTGAAGCATTAAATTGTGGATTTAGTGTAAAAAATTTAGCTAGGGTGCAAACAAAATGCATAAAGAAGATAGGAGAAATTTCGGCAGGAGAGAAGTGAGGAAAATAGCTGAAACAATTTCTGCATTAGCTTAGCTTAATCAAGATGCTAGGTGTCATCCTCTTCCAATGACATTTGTCTTAAGGCATGTAAGCCATGTATCAACTTAATATGCTGCCATTAGTCTCCTATTAATTAGTCCATATGTCTCCTAATTATGACCCATTTGTTAATCAATTACTTGTCCATTTGTCACTCATTTAATTATGCCAAATGTCACTCAATTATAGGCTTAGTCACCTTAATTTTTCATGTATCAAATTATCTTACCACTTGGCATGTTTCCTAGTCTAAATGTACATATTAATTCATCACTCTCTCAATTAATAACAATTTACTAATTGGAATCCAATCAAACTAAAATTTAAGACATAACAATTCACAACTCACAATTTACATCATGTTCATTTTAAATCTTTCATACCCCATAATATGTCAATTAAATGCATATCCTATCTGTGTAATGTGTAAAAATTATAATTCATGTATGTATGCTAATGATATGCATGTGAATGAAATGCATTTTCATAAATTCTCAATATTATCACTCATATGTAATGGTCTAGGGTTTTATCCCTTAGTATGTTCCAAAAATTGAATATTATAAGAATTCTTCTGTCTGCGATCAACAGCACTTTCATATCTCTCACTCCTAAGAATGGTGAGCAGTCCTCCTTCTCTATTTATCAACTTTTTTTGTTTTACAATACTGTGTATAAGATTATGGCAAAGATCTTGGCTCAAAGGTTGAAATCAGTTCTTGACAAATACATTGATTTGTCATAAGGTGCCTATATTCCAAGTAGGATCATGGGGATAACATATTGCTTCTTCAAGAACTAGTATGAACATTGCACACATAGGAGAAAGTGTTAGGCTTTCATTTCTAGACCCATATTACTATGATTTAGACTAACTATAAGTTTAAAATTGATGAATATTCTTTGATCAGCTTGCCAATTTATCTTCGAAGTTGTTCCTATTGTGTTGTCTTGTCCTTCTTGGGTCTCGAATAGTGTTCCTTTAAAATTTTATAAAAAAATTCTTCCAAAAGTGAGTTTGAACTCTAGAAAGTTTTGGCTTAAAACCTACTATTATTGAGTGATCATTTCCAAGTGGTAAAGTGGTTAATAGATGGACACTAAGTTAGGAGGTTACTTTTTTATATGGTCATAATAAGTACAATAGAAATATAAGTGATCAAAAGATTATGTCAAGTTAGAGCATAGAACACAAATGTTGTTACTTCAGTGATAAATCCACGTATCCCTATTAGATTGCTTATCATTTATAGTCGGCCATAGGATAGAAGTGATTTTAGAAATAGCTTAAGGGAACCAATCTAAGTGGTAGCAAGTGACTTTCATACTCTCCTAAGAGCATTTCTATATGATTTTTTAGTAAAGACTCCAAAGGAATATTTCTCCCATATGATTTTATTTTTTGAATTATTATTATTTAAGGGCCTAAGAGTTAGGGCAACAATCTAACCTATTCTTGAGGATTGAGGTTATAATTTTTAGAGAGTACGACACCTTACACAGTAGCCTCATAAAGGATTATTGCCCTTAGGTAACAATAGGAATCATTTTCTAATAAGGGTTAGAAGGACACCACATATTTGTCAAAGAATTTTATCTTAGAGCCATACCTTAAAGCATTCTTGACCATCCTCTAACTTTGCCCCCCAATTTCAAAAGTTAAGCATTGCATATAAAGTAACCCTTAGCATACATGAATAGGAGTCTGAATAGCCTAAATAGTGAGAGTGAACATAGTTTACCCAAAGAGATTCTTTATCATTCATCAATCTCCATATTCGTTTGATCAAAAGGATGGAATTACTAAATTTCATGGAAGTAACTCCTTGTTGCCATTAGATTTAGGAAGATAGACATTTATCCAAGGTACTTTAACCACATAAGAAGAAGTTAAGGAGCTTGACCATAGAAAATTCCATAAAATCTTTTCTGTAGTCTTAACAAGAGAGGTCGGGAGAGCTATATGTGCTGTCCAAAGAATATGTACGGAATTAAAGATAACATTAATTAATTATATTAAAGGAGAGTATTCAATTACACTAGTTTTCAATTCTATACTTAATTCTAATGATTAAAGGTAGGAACTCAGTGTAGATAGGTCATTTACGAGAAATGGGAAGCCCCAAATATGTGAACGAATGTTGATTTTCCTTAACACCTGTAAAAGAGGAGATATAGAGAGAGAGGTGAGCTACTGAAGAGAGAGGAAAAAACAACTTTTCTCCTTGTTCATTGAATCAAAATTGATTAATTTGAAGACAAATATGATAAAATTGTGACTAAACATGAAAAAAAACTAAATATGGTTAGGAATGATTAAAAGTAAACGAATGCATTTTAACCATTACCAACATTCCAATTAAATTTGACAAAATGCAATTGCACAAAAATAAATAATTGTAATTTAATTAGAAGAAATTATGTGATGAAAAAACTCTTAAAATTAAAATGTGAAAAACTTAGACAAAAATAAATAAAAGTTGATCAAAAATTGAATATTTACAATATATATTCATAATTTTTTCACTTGCATAAAGTTTATTTTTAATGATGTATAAATTTTATATATATAATTTTTGTCCTCCAAAATTTTGCTTTTTAACATTTTATCCTTTTTAAGTTACTTCTTAATGTAATTTTATTAATATATTAACAAGTATTAATTATCTTATAATTGCCACCAATCTTTATAACTTATAAAACCTAAGTGAGTTATTTTTAAATCTTTATTGATTAATTTATTAATGTACTGACAATAATGGATGCGACATAACATTTAGGGTAATGTCATTTTTAATTTAGAAATTTATTTATTTTTTAATATTATTCAAAATTAGAAGAATATAATAATCAAATGCACAAAGTACATATTTGTTTCAAATATAGCCTAGAACTCAATTTCGTTAATCTTATAGTTAAGTTTGCTAACATTACTCTTTAATTCCCATAATAACACTTTGTTAGCCATGTATGAAATTTAAATGACTATAATTTTTAAATTGTTTTAAAATTAGAAAATCAAAGGATAAAAACATTTTACTCCCTTTCACTTTCTCTTCCTTTTTTACTTTCACTTTCACTTTCCCAAGATCTTCCCTCTAGAGTAACCATATATTCATGCAACAACAAACCATCCACTACAATTGCAGGTATAGATTTCCATTTTATATAATTTTCTTATTGATTTAGGCGATTGACATCCCTTCCAAGCTATATCAAGTTGTAATAATACCAATTTACATTTTTTTTAGAATATCATCTATTTCTATTTAGAATTCCTTGGTTATCATTTCTTTCTATTTAGGGTTTGTTTATGGTATAGCAATTTTTTTTCTCTTTTATTGTTTCACAATTTTGGTTGTACTATGAATATGTTTAAAACCTTATAAAATATCACTCACAACATATCTATGGCCTTAAACTTGTGGTGTTTAGCTTTAATTCAATTAAATATGGTAGGTTTTGTTCTTTAGCTAGTTAGTGATATGGATTTATTCTTGAGCATTATGGCCTTTAATTCTTTATTTTCAAAACAATCTTCGTAAATGTTTTGAATTAATTTTCCTTATCTAGTAGTAACATGTGTTGGTTTTCTAATTGATTGTTTCATATAGTAAGAATTAATATAGGTGAAAATAAGTATATATGGTGTTTGATAGTTATACAATAGGTGTATAACATATATATAGGAGTGTAAAGGCATGGTTAATATATATAAGGACGTTGCTCATTGTTGTCTTAACAAGGCGACAAATGTTGAGAGAGTATATTCTCATTTTTACAATGAGAGGGAAGTACGAAGGCAAGTAAAAACAAGTTATCATTGTGGACTTACTTGATTGTTTTGGTTACATATGTTCATCATAATTGATGTTATTCCATGCCATATTCTGTATATTGAATTCTCTTATGCAATAAAAATATATATTTTCATATATCGAATGTGAAATCTAATATTAGTTACCATTACTCCCAATTTACTAATGTGAAAGTAAGTCTTTCATCCATTATTATAGATTTCTATTTACTATAAATATTATAATTCAACAATATGAGAATAATTGCAATTTTTGATTCTTACGCTAGTAGATTACTTATAGTTATATAGGGTAAATGACATGAAGTATTATGATTGTGGAAAATTTTTCCAAACACCATATGTGTATTGAAAATGAATTTTGTCCTATAGGAACATTTTTGTTAATAAGAGATAAGTTATTTAACTACTTTATTAATTTAAAATAAAAAATTATGTCTTTATATGACTAATTTATGTATTTATAACTTTGCATTGTAGGTCCTATGTGAATTTATAGCTTTGATATTTGGTCAAATTTTAAGTGAAACTACCTTTAGGCTAGTACACTTATGGATGCTGTAAATGATTTTAGTCATATTACATTACAAGGAAAATGCCTTTTTGTGATAGAAATTACCGACGAAAAACACGATAATTCCATTGGTAATAAAGATTATCGACAGATGAAAGCGTCGTAGAGTCGGCCGTAGTTAATACTTACCGAAGGTTAAAGCATATTCCATCAGTAACTTTGCCAACGGTAATTGATACCGTCAATAAAGTTACCGACGGTATATTATCTTACCATCGGTAAATATACTGACGGTTTACTCTGTGCCTGACCATCGGTACTATTTAGCGACGGTAGTTTTGTTCCATCGGTATATTTACCGATGGTAACAAACTTACCATCGGTATATTTGCTAAAACCTTTACCGAGGGATATATGGTTCCGTCGGTAATTCCTTCTACCATTACCGATGACAAACTGGTAGACCGTCAGTAACGGGTCATGCATTTATCGACGGACGTTTCTTTCCATCGAGAAATGAGTTACTTAATTTTTGTAAAATATATAATATTTATTGTAAATTTTTGTAAAATATATAATATATATTGTCATTATATTTAAACTATGGTTAATGCGTAATTTTAATAATTATAAATTTATAGTATACATTTAATTTGCTGAAATAGAAATTTTGATTAATGATTAAAAGTTAAAATATCTTAATTGATAATAAAAACTTTACATTATAAATAATTTGTAATACAAACTAAATGACCAAAAGTACACTATTGATCTGGAGATGGCGAGGCATGGACGAAACACATAGGAGGCTCAAAAGCAAATTTGAGCAAGTCGTGAAGAACTATGCCTCATCCTTATATAATCTAGAAGTCCAAGTAGGCCAACTCGCAGAAGTAATGTCTACTCGAAATGTTGGAACTCTTCCAAGCAACACTAAGTCTAATCCGAAAGAACGGATCATGGAAATCAACAAGACCCAGGATGAGGAACCTGAGAAGGTAAAGGAAGGAGAAGATGAAAAAGAAATTCAAGCAATTAAAGAAGACTTTCCAAGTGAGCCCGTGATCGAATCACTCAAGGCAACTCAACGTGTATTTCCGTTCCCTATTGTTCAACAACAGGAGTTATATGTAAAGAGAGTAGCAAGGCAATTACAGGAGATTGGATCCAACAAGGTTGAGGAAGTGACAGAATAACTACAGACAGAGCTCAGATTAAAGGAAACCATCAAAAAGAAGGTTAAGGAGTAAGTACCAAAAAAAGACCCCAACATTACGTAGAAGAAGGAGGACCTAGGGGACTTTTCTATCCCCTGGAGCATCAATAGAATCATCATAGATAGGGCTTTCGTAGATTTGGGCATCAGTATAAATATGATGCCCTACACTTATAGTCTGAAGTTGGGGTTAAGAGAGTTAGTGCCTACCAAGTTTTTGGTAAAGACGATCGATAGAACATTGCATAAACCGATAGGGATTATAAAGGATGTGCCAGTAAACATTGATAAATATATCTTCCTAATAGACTTCTACATACTGGACATTAGGGAAGATGGGGACACCCCGATAGTTCTTGGTTGACCGTTCTTAGCCACTATGCGTTCAATCATTGATGTCGATAGGGGCAAATTAACTCTGCATATAGGAAAGGAGAAATTGACCTTCAAGGTAGCTAGAAGAGAGTACGGATCTCCTTCACCTCTAATGAATATCAAGGAACCTAAACCTAGAAGAGAATAGGAAGATATCGAGGATCCTGGGAATGCTTTCAAGAATAAATGCTCACGAAGAAGAAGGCGAGTAAAGGAGAATTGTAAGGAAAGTGGGACATGTAGCATGGTAGCTCAAGTGAAAACTTTGCAATTAATGACTACGCTACCATTGCGTCTTGGATTTGAACCATTATAAGCTTAAAGGAATGTTGAGCTACCGACATTAAAAGAAGCGTTGCATAGGAGGCAACCCATGAAAATGTAGTTCTTTGATTGTTTTAGTTAGAACGTTTGAATTCTGTAGTTAGGATTAGTTTTTTTTTGTTTTGAATAAAATAAAGAAGGAATAGGATTTCAGAATAAGTGAATGACTTAAGTAAAGAAGTAAAGAGAGGTAAAGAGGGGTTACAAAAGAATTAAGAAGTGAATTTGGAAAGATTAGAAAAAAGAACAAAGGAAGGAAAAAATCAAGAAGTAGTGAAAAAATGCCAGCCACGATCGTGGCCTCTGACTGTGCAGAAATGAGGGAGGACATAGTTTTAACGAATGTTTTTCCATTTTACCCTTGTAACCACCTATATATTTAGTTCTAACTTCCCTTTTACATTCACTTTCACTTTAAACTTTATCTCTCTAGACTTCACGCTTACAAACACTCTCCTATCTCTCTAAAAATTTTTCAACCCCCAAATTCTACCCAATCATGTCACGTATTAAACAATTAGCTCGACAAGAGCCATATGGATGGCAGCAAGTTACAGGATGTGGACAAAGAAACCACACAGCAGACTTTGACGCACCCTTCCCAATCTACACAAAGGAGGAAGGTACGCATTTCCAATCCCTTTATGCTAGATAAATTGTAGTTCCTAAGTACTTTGATTTTAATACACTTGATAGGCTAGAGTTGCATGAGCGAGTGGAAAACCTATCTGAGAGGATCTAGTGCGCCCAATTCATAAGATTTCAATTTCTTATTTATCAGGAGTTTACGCTAGAATTTTTCACTTCCCTGACCTACGACCCTAGGAATCCCAAAGAATTGTGGTTTAGGTTGGGAGGAAGAGCCTATGAATTAAACATAGAAATCATGTGCGAGATGTGTGGATTCACCGAATCTTCCATCACGATCATCATGAAGACTTGCATCCTTCTCAATATTGGAATGAGCTTACTAGAATTGAGCAATTTCATGCCAAGGATGCTCATAACAACATTTTAAGGTCCCATGAACACTTGTTGTTGCACAAATTTATGTATCAGCTGGTTTTCGATAAAACCAAAACCAACAAGTGTTCCACAAAGGAAATTTTTATATTGTGGTGCATAGACCATAGGATTCCAGTCTGTACATCCACACATATGTTTAATTCCATTGTTGCAACTCTGCGCAAGAGGAGCAACAATCTAGGAATGCAGTATATAGTGTCAATCATTGTAGAATATTTTGGCATGAAACGGAGGGGATTAACTGTTCACCTCTTGAAATTCTTAAATCATCATCACTTATAGCGGGCTGAAATCCTTAAGTCCCATAATATTGAACTTAGGGATATCAACTAGAAGACACATGTCTGAATCAGGGCAAGTCATGCAAGTTTGAGCTCAACACCACCTCGACAAAAAGAGGAATCGAGCGAAGAATCCAAGGAAGAGGAAGAAGAACATGGCTGGAAGGAGGTTTTAGATGCAATCTCTGAAACAAACAAGACACTCACAGAAAACACTAGAATGGTGAAGGAGATGGCCCAGACACAAAGATGCCACAGTCGGGATATCTGTCGGATCCATAGATATTTTGAGGCTCAAGGCATTCAATTGCCACCTCCAACACCATCACCACCTCAATCTCCATAGGATTTATGTCTAACCCATTTACTTTTTTTTTTCAAATTAACCTTCAATTCTAATTTTTATGTTATTTTATTTTATTTTCTGTCTACTTTAATTTCTATTTTTTCTTGTCTTTTATACGCTTGTGTGTTTCCTTCACACATTGAGGACAATGTGTTACTCAAATATAGGGAGGGTTATGTATTTTGCTTTTGAACGTGATTTTGTATATTGTATAATAGTTATCTGGTTGCATTTATGAACCGTATGAATGTATCAATGGCTTAGATGGAGTGAAATTTATTTAATTTTGAACATATTCTATTAGGTTGTAAAGAATCATTAGCTCGCAAAATTAGTAAAATAGTAGTCTTTGGATAAATATACAATTTAAATAGGATTTAGTGTAAATTTAGCACCCTATAGGTTGTCACATTCATTCATAATTTGAGGCTTTTTAACTTAAGTAGCTTAACTAGTACTTTTCATAGAAATGAGTAGCTTAAACAACAAGGTAGGGAAAAAATCACTATTCTACTGGCCTTCGGGTTATGAATAGAGCTAGTAGCCAGTTGAAAATGTGATATAGCCGAGTAACCGGATCGACACATATCACAAATATGTGCCTTCGCGTTAAAAAGCTATAATGACATTTCAACCAAGCGGTTTAATAAAAACATGACTTAGTTGAGTAACCGAATTGACATTCAATACCAATGTTTGCCTCCGTATAAAAAGACTAAGCCTGTGTTAAAACGAAAGTGTGTGGGTTTCATTAATAAAACCTACTGGACTTGTAATAAGCTTGACTTTTCATAAAAATATACTTAGGAACAGTTACAGAGTCTAAAGGACCAAAAAATTATTAATATGTGTGTGCAATTGAAAAGGGTAAATAAATTAACAGTTAAATCTCGATTAAATTGTATATTTAGTTCAAAGCCTTAGACATAGATTTTGCATGTTAATGTTTAGATACAACTTGTATGACTGTGTTTAAGATTAAATTTATTTCAAGAAGTCGAAGCTATGGCCTCATTATTGCATTGTGTGTTCGTTGTTTTGTTTGCTTGAGGACAACCAAACGTTTAAGTATAGGGATGTTGATAGTTATGATTTGCATGATATTTTAGGGTTCAATTTGTTAGGTATTTAGTGTTAATTTGAGTGTTTAGTGTGTATTTATGTTTTAATTGTGTTAGTTTATGTGTTTAAGTGTTTTTTATGGGTTAGTATGAATCTTTAAGCCTAAATGTTATATTAAACATTTTTGAGGTACCTTGATGTGTTTGTTAGTGTTTCAAGGCAAATAGCGAAGAACGGAGAATTTTCAAAGAGTTTCGGGCCAAAAGCATGACCTACGATCATAGCACAATAGGTCACGATCGTGACAGAAAGAGGCCAGCTGAAAGAACCCAGGCCACGATCGTTCACTTTGGGCCACGATCGTGACAAAAAGCTTCGTGCTAGGCCACGATCATGCACTTTAGGCCATAATCATGACAGAGAGGATTTGGCCCTGGCCATAAACGTGGGATCGTGACCTGCGTCAGGCTGATACGAAAACTCGAGTTTCGCAAGACATTTTGAATAGTTTCGACCCCGAATCAACCCTAAGGCTTCCAAGGTATAAATACAACATTAAGGCACAGATGAAGCAGTCTTGGAAGAGCCTTTTGCATCAGTCAAATTTTGAAACCCTAGAGAGTTTATGGAGAGATTGAGGAAGGAGACGAAGGAAGAGAGACACAGAAAAGAAGCTTGACGCGAAGTACTTCCCAGAACAAGAAGTTTCTCGCCATCGCTGTCTCCGCTATTCTACTCCCAACGTATTTTCCAGTTATTTCAATTTTATTGATAGATAAAGTTGAGATAGTTGTTGAGAATTGGTTGTATTGAATGTTGAGTTTTTTTTTCTATACTCACCTTTAGGATTTTTGTTTTTGATATTAATAAAATTCGATTTATTGTGTTTTTATTGAATTATTTATGATTCAATTTCTGTTCTTAATAATTTGGTAACAAACTGAGAGGATGAACCGAGTGCATATCATCAAATTTGGCTAACGACAGTTAGGTAGTTTGATAGATAAAGAATTGAATCAAACTATTAAATTTGTGTAGCGAGAGATTGTGCATAGGTTTTCAGTAGGTTTTTAGACAATTTCAGAACTAATTTAGGTTTTGGGTCAATTATGAATCGAGAGATCACAATTCCATAATTTGAATTCAGGATTATAAATTAAGGTTAAAGATTATAACTCGAGAGAGAGTAATCTACCCTAGGACCGTTTAGACCTAGTATTTCGATAATTGCATAGTTAATTAGATTTTCATTAAAGTCGGATAAAACCCCCTTTTTCTCAATTGGTAGTTCCTAGGTTGATTTTCGATTGGGTTGTGCAAACTGCTATCCTATTTATATTTCTGAATTTTAATTCTTATAATTGATTGTTTGATTAATTAATTTTCTACATTAGTTGTTTATTTTGAATTGTTGAGATTTAGTTCAGCCTTAGATTTTAGAATTAGATTAACCCTCCTCGTAGGATCGATACCTTAGGTACTATGTGAACAACCCGTGAGCTTGCAGAAATATCGAGGTTAAAAATATTAAAGCTTTTTCATAGCGTAACACCCCGTTCAATACCCGTAAGTTAATTACCTTCCACATTTTCATGTAATTTTTGGAGTTTAATTGCAATGTTGGATTTTCAGAGATCCGGAGTTTCTGAGTGCAGAGTCTCTTTAGATAAAACAGGGAAGTCTTCATGAACTAAAGATGACTCCCCTATTTCTCTGGTAACCTTCAAAGCCTTGGGGAGGCCTTCTATAAAGGGTGAAAACCCCAGCGAAAATGGAAGCAGATGAAACCCTAAGACAGTAATAAACCAAAAGGCAAGAAAAAAACAAAAAAAAAGAAAGAGCAAGGGGTAGAAAGGTGTTAACCAAGTTTTACAATTTATGAAACCCTCAATAACCACAAGCGCACGAGTCGTACTTTGTAGTATTGAAGGTTCAATCCTACAAGGAGGGTACTAACCTAATCCTAAGTCTTCTAAGGCTCAGAGAAAAGAATAAAAAGAAATAAAAATTGCACCAGTGAACACGGAAAGTAAATACGAGTATTCGAGAATTGTAAATTGTAAAGAAAAAATTTTAACAAAACAGAATTAAACTAAGCAATCACACAGGTCATAATGGAAATCCGTCAAGAGAGTTGATTAAGTTGTGAGAGAGGGGTTTTACCTATCATTAATGATAATCTAGCCATTTATGTATTTACGGGGTGTCGATTCTAGACAGTTGTAGGGTTGATTACTTTTTCTCAAGTTATAACCATTAAACCCTAAATTTTAAACCCTAATCTAATTACGGAACTTGCAATCTCTCAATTCACAAATTACCCATAATTTTAATTAGCTCTAAAGCTCTCTTATCAGGTCTTCCACGGGATCTCTCTCTATGAAATTACTGACTAGATTGATTAAGTGGTCAATTAGATTGCCTAATTATCACTAAGCTAATCTAATCATTTTTATCCGGCTCACCCTCTCGGTTTGTTACCAAAGCATGCAATTACATTAATCAATCACAGCACCTAAAACAATGAACACAAAAATAACTAAATCAATGTTAACTCAAAGTAAAATCCCTAAGGAGAGTTTAGAACATTATCAACAACCCGAAATCCATTTCCATACAATCCATCTCAACTTTATACATTTAAATGAAAAAAGAAATGAAGAGAAAATGAAACTTAGGTTGGACAAATCGAGACGGCAGTGGCATTGGGATACCACCTGCTCCAGGGAGCAACGGCGTCAGAATCCACTTCTTCTTCCTTTTCTTCTTCTCTCTCTCTCTTCTTTTTCTCTCCCTTTAGGGTTTCCAAGAGTGGCTGAATGTAAATCTCCTTCTTTATGTTCTTGTTGTTCTATTTATGTTCTTTTGTGTTTAGGATTTTTCCAAGGTCTGAAAAGTCTAAAAAATCCCTTGAAATGTGAAGTTTGGAAGTGGTTACGCATCTGCCAGATGCAGGCCACGATCGTGGCCTATTGGCCATGATCGTGGCCATGCAATTGGCCCCAATTTGCTCCGAAACTCCTCCATTCTTCGATCTTTAACCTAAAACACTATCAAACACATCAAGATACCTCAAAAACATTATATTTAAGCTCAAAGGATTGTTTTAATCAATAAAACACTTAAAACACAAATAAATCACAAACTAACACAATTCTACCCTAAACATATTCTAAACAATCAAATAAATGGCTAAATACATATCAAAATATACCCTAAAATAGGATGCATTTCAAAAGATAAAGCAACTAGTGAGAAGTCAGAGGATAAAAGCTAGAGAGAGAGACAGAGGATAACTTTTACTTGTTCATCTGTTAATTTAAAATCAATGTTTGATTTTATTTTAGTAAGGCTTACGAAAATGTTTAAAGGTTAAACCATCTTTCTTATGTATTTTCACAATATGTATTAGGATAAATTTTATATATTGATTTAAATTTGTTAGGATTATGAGGTTAGATTGAATTTATTTATGACTTAATGTAAGTATCTAAATGCATAGCAAATTGAAGAACTTTGCAACTAAATGAATAATGGACACTCTTAAACTATATGATTGATTTATTAAATTCTTTCTTGAAGTTTCCATCAATTTAAGTTAAAAGTAATGATACTGATATAATTAAGGATAAGTACATGGTTAATTAAGGATAAATGTGTGGAATTTGGTATAATTTTGGATGGTTTTCATTAAATTTGATACTCAATATGGCTTTTATTTTGTTTATTTTAGCTCCTAAATAAATAAAATTATAGCACATCAGTCAAATTTAGAGGAGCAAGTAAATATGGTGATTTTGAGTAGTGAAAAGGAGCTAAAAGTTGAAGAGAAAGAGAACAAAAAGAAGGAGAAGGTTGTTTTACAAGAAAAGAAGGGCAAGGAGAAGAAGAAAGACAAAGAGGAGGACCTTTCCTATTGCTTCATAAGATCAACACTCATATTCACTAGGCTATATTATAAGAATGATAACTATACTTGCTAGTAATTTTTATTTTTATTTTTATTTTGAAAACAATATCACATTACTCAACCATATTGTTTTCTCCTTTAGGCTTAAATATAAATTCATATTGGAAATCATATAGGTATACATAAGAGAATTGATATGGGGAGTTGCAAAATAGAAAAGGGGAAAGGGTGTTCATGCTAAAAAAAATGCTAAGTAGAGGATGAGATGGTGAAAAAAATTTTATCAACCCCTTTTCTCTATTTTACACATTTAAAAAATATTTTTTAATTATACATGCCTATATTTGTGTGCAAAATTGGAGGTTCCTAGCTTACATGACATATCGTATCAGCTGATGCCATAATGCATTGTAGCACTATTCAAAATAACTAGACCTACAACTATAGTAGTGGTGAGTCTAGGTCGATCCCACAAAGAGTGTTTGGTTAGCTTTCGTGATGAAAAGAAATGGTGTTTAGGTTATGGGGGGTTTAGTTTGTTTCAAATAAGAAAATAAATTGAAATTAAACTAACAAAAGTAAATTAAAAAAAACGTTCAAAAATGATGAAATTGATGAAATCATTAGGGACCCGATCATTGGTTCTATCTCAACCTACACTCAATTAAACATTCTTCATTGAATTGTTGTTCTCTTACCCCTCCTAGCAACTATTAATCGCCAGTTAACGATAAACTTTATTAACCCCAGATTTCCCTTTGATCGTGTTTAATTAAGAGATGCTTGTTAATTAAACCTAGCTATTAATCAACCTAGGATATGATCTCTATATTTAATTGGATAGTCACATTATAAATTAGGACAAGGCAACAACCATACAAGTTCGGGTTATTTAACATAAGTTATGTTATCCCTAATGATTTGACATCAATTGGAAATACAAAAACTATATATTATATCCCTAATGATCTGAAATCAATAGTTGCTATAAATGAATCTCAACATAACAGTTATGGATTATATTGAATATTCTAGCAATGGGTTCATACATATATAAATAACGATAGCAAGAATAAAGATCATTCATACATGAAAACCCAAATCTATAAGCATAGTATAACATAATTAATCTGTAACATCCCGTTTCCATATAACGGGTTGAACCATAGAAACGGGAACACGTGAGAGCAATCGAGAAATTAGGGAAAACACATCTCATGCTCATGCATTTGTGAACAGTGATTTTTGCACATGAAAAATATCTGTACATGCATTCATG
>JAOTAY010005366.1:0-15501 GCA_025629805.1 Erythroxylum baracoense
AGCATGAGATGTGTTGCTTTTCCACACTTGGACCCGTTTTTCTGGTCCGACCCGTTCTCTGGAAACGGGATGTTACAATCCTAGCTCTGACATCATTGAGTTCGGGTCATCTCCCTCATCATTCTGGAGTTCTCCGATAGTTGACTATATTCACCGTGTTGTTTGCAGAGATTATGTCTAGAACTTTCTTCCATCACGATTCTTTTGTCTCTTCTTCCTTCTCAGATTCTTCACTTGTTGAGTCCTCTTCTCCCTTCTGAGGCGGTGCTAAACTCGAACTCACTTGATTGGCCCTAATCGTAACATGTGTCTTTTAGTTGATATCTCGAAGTTCTATGTTGTGGGACTTAAGGATTTCAGCCCGCCATAAATGGTGATGATTTAGGAAGTCAGGGAGGTGGACAGTTAACCCACTACAATCCACGCTATAATATTCAACAATGGTAGAAATTAGGTACCCTATACTTAAATTGTTGCCCCTCTTGTACAAAGTTGCAACAATAGTGCTCAGCACATGTGTGGATGTGTACATTGGAATGTTGTGGTCTATGCACCACAACATAAAGAGTTCCTTTATGGAATACTTATTAGTTTCTGATTTATCAAAAACCAGCTGGCATATGAATTTATGTAGCAACAAGTGCTCGTGGGTCCTTATTTACGTTGTTGTGGGCATTTTTGGCATTAAATTGCTCTATTCTGGTGGCCTCGTTCCAATAGTGAGAAGGATAAAAATAATCATGCTGATCGATAATGGAGGATTAGTGGAAGTCACACATGTCACACATGATTTCTATGTTCAGTTCATAAGCTCGTCCTCGCAACCTAAACTAAATTTCCTTGTGATTCCTAGGTTCATAAGGTAAGGAAGTGAAAAATTCCAAAGTGAACTCCTAGTAGACAGGAAATTGAAAATGTATAAATTTGGCCCCTTGGATTCGTTCAGCTAAGTTCTCTACCTTGTCACGCAATTCTAACCTATCGAGCGTTTCAAAATCAAGGAACTACTAGTTGTTTAGCATTTAAGGATTGAAAACGAATACCTTCTTCTTCTATGTAGATTGAGAAGGGTGCTCTGAAGTCTGCTGCTCTATTCCTTCCCTCTCATCCTGAAACTTGATTTCGTCCCGAAGATTGCTCGTGTTTGGCTAATTGCTTAATGCGCAACATATTGACTTGTTAATAGGTAGAGTTAGAAGAAATCTGGAAGTTTGAAATTTTTGTATAGAGACGTGATAGCTTTTGGAACTTTCAAATCTAGAGAAATAAAGTAAAAGTGAAAGTGAATGAAAAAGTGAAGTTATAAATGAATATATAGGTAGTTAAAGGGTAAAATGGTAAAATTTCTTTAAAATTTGCGTGCTTCCCTTTTCTGCCCAATCGCAGGCCACGATTGTGTCCTGCATTTTTCCACCGATTCTTCATTTTTTTCTTTTTATGTTCTTTTGACATTTTTTGAAATCACTTTCTTAATTATTTTGTGGCCTTTTCACCTCTCTTTTGCTTATTTGATCGATCATGCGATTTATCTCAAAATCCTATTCCATCTTAATTTTATTTGAAAACAAAATAATCCTAACTACAGAATTTAAACTTCCTAATAAAAACAATCAAAGGAAACAAAATTTCATAGGTTGCTTCCCATACAACGCTTCTTTTAACGTTGATAGCTCGACACTCTATTTAGCTCATGGTGGTTTGAATGAATGTTGCAATGGTAGTGCAGTCATTAATCTTACAATTTGCACATGAGCTACCATGTTATAGTTTCCACCTTCCTTATGATTCTCCTTCCGTTATCTTCTTCTTTGTGATCGTTTCTTCCTAAATGCATTCCTAGGATCCTCAATATCCTCCCATTCTCCTTGAGGTTTAGGTTCCTTCATATCTATTAGAGGTAAAGGAGAATAGTAGTCTTTCATTGACATCATGAAGGTTAATTGCTCCTTTCCTACGCTAAGAGTTAGTTCACACCCATCAAGTCAATGATTGAATGAGCAGTGGCTAGGAATGGTCGTCCAAGATTCATAGGGGTTTCCATATCTTCTCCAATGTCCAATATATAGAAGACTATAGGAAAGGTAAATTTATCAATTTATATGTGCACATCCTTAATAATCCCCTTCGGTTGATGAACTGTTATGTCGACCGTCTTCACTAACATCTTTATAGGTACTAACTCTCTTAAATAAAATTTTAGATTAAAATTATAGGGCATCATATTGATACTCACACCCAAATTTATGAGTGCTCTATCTATGTTGACTCCATTAATATTGCAAAGAATGAAAAAATCCTCTAGGTCCTCATTCTTCTGTGTTATGTAAGGGTTTTCTTCTTCTATGTTCTCTTTAACCTTCTTTTGGACTGATTCCTTTATAGTGAGCCTCGTTTACAATTGTTCCATTATGTTCTCAGCCATGTTTGATTCAACCTCCTTTGAATTCCTTGTTGCCCTACTTGACATTGACTTCCGTTGAGCTATAATAAGGTATGGGAATTCAGATCAAGGTTCTTTAATTGGTTTAATTTTCAGCTCACTTTGAAGGAATTCCATAATTACCTATCCTTCTCCTTTATCTCCATCTTTCTTCACATGTTCAGGTTCCTTCTCCTGGGTCTGAATGATAGCCATAATCTGTTCTTTTGAGTTAGACTTAGTATAGCTTGGAAGGGTTCCTACATTAACAGTAGACATTGCCTCTGCTAATTGGCTTACTTGAACTTCCAGATTGTGTATTGACGAGGGATGGTTCTTTGTTACTTGTTCGAATTTGCTTTCGAGCCTCCTATGTGCATCTTCCATGCCTCCAATTTTATCCAAAATCTTGTCCAACTTATATTCCATCGAGCTTGGTTTATCTTGTTGGAAGCTTGTTTGTCGTTGTGGCCTGAACAACATTATTTGTCTAAGAGAAGTTAGGGTGATTCTTTCACCCAAGGTTGTAGGTTTTAAAGTAGGAATTGTTACCCTCTCCTTGTCCATATTACGCCCCCATATAATTTACTTGCTCTGGATTGTCTTACTTCATTAAGTAAGAGTACACGGTGTCATAGTCTGTTTGTCCATAAAGTTCACACTTTAGTTGTACAGCTTTCACCCGGGTTAAGGATGAAGCCTTCATGCTATTGAGTTGTTGCGTCAAGTTGTCTATTTTTGCTTGCATTTCATTCATTAGATCGAAAACCACAATTCCTTTTTTCTCTCGAAGGGTAGTAGTCTGTCTACTCCGTTCGTTCATCCAGAGGCAGCTATTACTCGCCATCACCTCTATCAGCTCTTCTGCTTCATCAACTGTCTTCCTCATTAGTGATCCTCCTGAAACTGCATCAATCATGCCTCTTATTAGTGGGTTTACTCCATTGTAGAATGTTTGCAAAAGGAATTTTTTGGGTAAGTTGTGGTATAGGCACTTCCATTGAAAATACTTACATCTCTCCCATGCTTCGTAGATTGATTCCCCATCACCTTACTGGAAATTGGTAATTTTCTTGATGATCTTAATGGTCTTAGCCAAAGGAAAATACTTATCTAAGAAAGTACAAACTAGCTGATTCCACATCGTGACATTGGTTGGGCTAAGGGAATGGTACCAAGCCTTTGCTTTATCTCTAAGGGTAAAGGAGAAAAGCCTAATTCGGACTGCATCTTCTAAAATCTGAAGGTACCGAAAGGTATCACAGATTTCTTATATGTGCATTGGTATCTTCCTTTGCTAGTCCATAAAACTGCACATTCTGTTGTAGCATATATAGGAAGGCTGGTTCTATTTTAAATGAGGCCGTTTGAACGGGCGACCTGACTACTCATTGGATAGCTGCATTGAACCGTGGTCTTATGAAGTCCATCAGGGTTCGTTGTTGACGTCCTTGGTTCGCTCCGTGGTCCATATTTTGCTGAAATTCCTCGGCCATTGTTGATTTCATGATTTTCTCTTCTTCTTCACGCCAAGCTTTCTAGTTGAGTGATGTCTAAGTCTAAAGTTTTAGCTGCACGATTCAAACCTCTCGTGACTTTTGTGTTCATAAAAGAGCACAATTTTTGAAATAAAAAGGAAAAAATAAAAAAATTAAAGACTAAACTAATTGTCTTAAACTATAGAACTAAACTAATCAACTCCTTGACAATGGTGCCAAAAACTTCATCGCAAGTTTTTGATATAAATAAAATTTAATAATTTAATCTCGATATTTTGCAAGCACATGGGTCATTCGTGTAGTACCTAAGGTGTAGATCCCACGAGGAGGGTTAATCTAATCCTAAGATCTAAGACCGAAAATAATTCACAATAACTCAAAATGAATAAAACTAAAACAAGAAATTATTTCAATCACACAATTAATTCCAAGAATCAACATCGAAAATATAAACAAACTAGCAGATGCGACATCAAATCAAGAATCAAACTAAGAACTATTAAGAGAAAGAGGAATTTTATCCGACTTTAATGAAAACCTAATTGATTATGAATTTACTGGATTACCGATTCTAAACGGTCCTAGGGTTGATTACTCTTTGTTGAGTTATAACCTTTAACCCTAATTTATAAACCTAATCAGACAATGAGAAGTGCAATCTCTCGATTCACAATCTATCTAAAACCTAAATTAGATCTTAAGTTGTCCAAAAACTACTGAAAACCTACGCAAGATCTCTCTTTACACAAATTTACTAGTTTGATTTAATTCTTATCCTATTAAATTACCTAACTCTCTTTAGCCCAATTTAATGATTTTTCACTCGATTCATCCTCTCAATTTATCTCCGAATTATGTAAGTGTAAAATTTAAATCACAAGAAATCTAATAAAATGCAACAATCATATTTCATTAATATCAAAGATAAAATATCCAGAAGGTGAGTTTAGACAATCCTCAACATTAAGCAAATCTATCATTAATGGCTATCCCAAATTCTCTGCAATCATAAAGTTGAAACTACACCAGAAATAGACTCAGAATAAATGATAGAGGCAGTAATAGCAAGAAACCTCTTGTCCCGGGAAGTACTTCATATAGGCTTCTTCTCCACGTCTCTGTTCCTTCATTTCTTTCTCAATGTCTCAATAAAACTCTCTAGGGTTTCGAAATTGTGGCTGATGCAAAAGCTCCCTCTCTTATGTTCTTCTTGATCTTTAAATACCCTTTTATGTCTTGAGTAGTCCTAGGGTTTTTAGGGGTCAAAACGGTCCAAAACATTCCTCAAAACTTGACGTTTTCTTTTGTTTGCGTGTCTACCCGATGCAGACAATGATCGAGGCCTTGCATGCCACAATCGTGGTCTGCCTCCAACCTTTTAGTCACGATTTTGGCAATCAAGCCATGATCGTTAGCTGAGGCATAGTCTTTTGCCACGATCGTCGCCTATATGCCACAATCTTGGGCTGGCTCCCACTTTTCTATCATGATTGTGGCCTATTCTACCATGATCGTGGGCTGTGATTTTGGCCTGAAAGTCTTCGAAACTTCTCTGTTCTTTGATGTTGACCTTGAAACACTAACAAACACATCAAGGTACCTAAAAAAAATAATATTTAAGCTTAAAGACTTGTACTAACCCATAAAAACACTTACCATAAAAACAATTAAACATACAAACTAACACAATTATAACCTAAATACATACTAAACATTCAAATTGACACTTAATACATAACAAACTGAGCTTTAAAATATGATGCAATTCACACCTGTCATTTTCCAATATGGCAAATCGCAAAACATGTGTTTTCTCCAACCAAATTTTTTACTAATGCTTGTATTAACTTCATTAGCTTCAAGTTCTCTAACTTTTAACAACCATAATTCGTCAATTTCCTGCAATATCTCTTCCCCTGCTTTGTGAAGGGGAGGAGGTATTTGTATAATCCAATTCTAATGAACTTTTATTTATTATGTCTAAATGGATGATTTAGAGGGAAAAAATTTCTTGTGGTTGTCAAACCAAGATATTTTAGCCCCGTTTATAAGATAAAACACATCAGAATCATCGCCACAATAAGGATAAGTCAATTTCCATATTGTACTCCATCCAAACAACATAGCATACATCAAGAAATCACTAATAGTTTATATCAAAGCTACTCTTAACAAAAAAATTTGTTTAAGAGACACATCGTATGTCTCCACATCATATTCCCAAAGATGATGCAATTCAGATACCGATGGTTATAAGAATACATCAATTTTATACTTTGGATTTGTAGGCCCCGACATAATCACTGTTAAGAACATATATGCTTCATTCATACACATCCATAGAGGCAAATTATAAGGGGTAATTATGACTGGCTATGATGAATATTGTTAGTTAGAATGACCAAAAGATTGGAATCCATCCGTTGATAATCCCAACCTAACTTTTCAACTTTTAACTGCAAACTCATAATGGGTATTATTGAAATGTTTCCAAGTGAGTGCATTTGATGGATGACTTGTTATTCCATCTTCCTGTTCATGTTAATTATGCCATCTCATGTGAAATACAGTAACATTAGAGGCATGTAGTCTTTGAAGTCTTGGAGTAAGTGGGAAATAATACGTTGAATTCTAAGGTACTAATTTCTATTTCATAGTATGCTTTCTAGGTTTAAACCTAGATTGACCATAAAATTTACACTTTTGTAATTCTGCATCATCTCCTCAAAACAACATACACCCTAATTTGCAACAATCAATTTTTTCAACTGACAAACCAAGACCCTTAATAAGTTTCTTCATATTGTAAAAATTATCAACCATTGTATGATCAGGAGGTAATGATTTATTATATCAAGCAAGAATTTTAGCAAAACTTCGATAAGAAATATGCCTATCAGACTTTATGTTCAATATTTGAGCAATTGAAGATAACTGAGTTACAATTTGGCCATAATTCTTGGTCAGCTAATTGTAGTAAGTCAAAAAAATATTTTACGTGTGGGTTTGATTCTCCTTCAAGATTTTCTATATTTTCCTGAAAGATATAATCAACTTCATCATAATCCATTTGGATGTAAGGATTTTTCATTGCATCCACATTACTTGTTCTAAATCCAGTCCCGCTTTCAAACTCGTATATTGATGAGTTTACTTCATTATCCTTTGAGGTGCTACAAATTAATGGCTCCTTATATCGTCTCCACTCAAAATAATTTGGAGCAAACCCTTTTCTTAACAAATAGACTTATTTCATCAATAGGAAGAAAACAAATATAATTGCATTTTTTACATAGATATATGATCTTTGGGCCATTCATATATGTAGATTGAGAACATGCATAGTGAATAAAATCTTCAAGTCTCTCAATAAACTCAGGATTAATGAAGCTATCAGGTGTTAATCATCTATACATTTAAGATCTATCAACATTACTCATTTCTACAAAACTGTTATTTAAAAAAGTGATTTCATAGTTAGTATCTTTCATTTCCCTTAAGTTTATGGAAAATATAATCTTTATTTTGCATAACATCCTTAATTTTTTATAGGTTGCTAACCATTTCCCCTCTAAATTGAAACCAACCCATTCCACCATATGAGTTCACAATTAGAAAACTCAATCACAACCAATTCCACCTTAGTGATTGGACAATCACCACATTCTAACTCATAATAACCTTACAAATGAATTGTAATTCATACATCTAGCCATCAATTATTCTAACAATATTCCAAATATGAATAGAAGTAGGACGACTTAATTGGTAAACAACAAATGTGAGTATATATTATTCAAATAAAACAATATGCCAACCAGTGTCCTGTAAGAAGTGATGTTAAGAAGTAAAAAAAGGTACAAACATATTTAAATCCAACACTACATCGAGCAATCACATTGAAGTTCAAGTATTCATGTTTGAATTAATCACCTACCAGTTGATTTCTAAAGTTTTATTTTAAACCTAACAAACAATGATATGTAAGATTGTCTACATTTGTGAATCGAGAAAGCAAGTTCTCACTGTGACTCTTAGACTCCTAAAATTTTTCATCAATAAACCTCAAAGGAGCTACATTATAGGTTTCTAGCCTATATGTCATCTTAGGGATTTATTATGCAAAGAATTGACATATCTATTAAACCTATGAATTTCTTATGTTAACACTAAGTTTGAATTAGTCACAATGAAGTTCAAGTATTTTTGTTTGAATTAATCACCTACAAGTTCATTTCCAAAGTTTGATTTTAAACAACCACTATGGTACATGGCATTGTTACACCATATTAATCAAGAAAGCAAGTTTTCATTGTGACTCCTAGGTTTGTGAAAATTTTCACCTATAAGTCTCATAGGCATCACAGGTTTCCAACCTATATAATGTCCTAGGATTGGTTCATCCATAAGATATCAAACTCATTCTATATACAGTAAATACTTATGTGATTCATACATATACTCATTAATGATTCAAACAAAACCCAAACATAAATACTTAGACTATTAAAGAAAAACATAAAAACTCATTAATGATTATAAGAATATTTTAAACAACAACACAAAATTAATACCTCCTTTGCATGCACCCAAAACCCAAACTCAAATACTCGTACTATTAAAGCAACACATATGGTAGACATTAGTTGGACGACTTACCTGGATAGACAAACAACCACAGACTATAAAGAAGAAGGATGAGTGACGCTCTTCAACACAAAGTAGGGCAAGCAAAAAAGAAAATTTCGTATTTAACATAAAACAATTGTTCAGTAGTTTTATATTTATATCTGTTACAATAGCACCAAATTTCACTATAAGCATTAACTCTTGAAACTCTTATGATTCCATACAAAAAATACTATGATTCCATACGAAAAAACATCATCAATCTTTACAAAACAAATTCCTAATAGCTACAACGCAAGTGAAAATGATGAACAATGAACTAGCCATCTTTATATCACATTTCTAAGCTAGCTAAAACAAATGACTAAATACTAAAGGAAAATTTAGTTTTGAAGGCATGCCCAAATAAGAAATATGAAGCAACACTAATAGTTGAAAGATTTGACCAATATAATCTAAAAGAATAAGTAGAGTGGTCAAAAATCAAACGAAAATAGATTTTGAAGACAATATATTGCAATTAACAAAGCATCAGCAATACGATAGATGCTTTATAGATTTTTCAGGTCATAATAAAGAATGAACTCTTGTTTCCTAATTAGAAGGTACACATTAGTGATAGAAAAATCTCAAAAGTTTGAAAGATTTAGTAGTTAGAATATCTAAAAAAGATGGCTGAATGGAATATGACTCTTACCACCTAAAATTAACTATTAAATCATCGTGTATTCTTCATATACTGCCATTTATCACACCGTATATTGTCATTTATCACACAATAATGACAAAATGCAGATGAGTATAGTTTACTAATATAACATAGAATATGCATGAATAACATTGCACAAAATGGGTATAAAACTCATCCACACATATAAAAGAAGCATAAAACATAAGGGAGGACAAAACTGATAGTTGTGCATTAGTGTATATTTTTCTAAGTATTTAACATGTGTTTCTTGTCTAATAGATTATTATTGTTGTTTTTTAGGATTTACTTTGTGTGTTTTGTTTAGTTTTAATCTTCATGGTGTTCTTTTATGTTTGATGTTGATTTAGGGTAAGAATTCATTATTTTGGTGTAGGTATAGAGGTTGGCCACATTTGCAATTGAGCTAGAAACCAAGACAGGAGAACAGAAGAGGAAGAATTATGACAAAAGAACCCACGATCATGGGTTTCATACCAATTCCCACGATCGTGGGATGTTTGACTCCAGGATATACACAGGGTTCACTTATTATTTTAGGTTTTCATGACTATTTAAGGATAATAACCCCTATGGATGAAAGAGCTTCATGTGGGACTTGCCTCCTTGAGTAAAAACATAGGTTTAGAGCTTTGAGAGAGGTAGAGATTCAAGGTTTCTCATTCATCATTGAGAAAAGAGTATACCAACACTAAATTTTCCAGATTCGGGATAAGAAGAGGAGGAGTTTGATTCAATCAATTTTCTTTTTTTCTTTTTTACTATTTGTATGATGGATTATTTGATTGTTGGGGATGTTATGGACATCATAAGTGGCTAGTTTAATTGTAGAGATTACTTTTGAACTTCTTGTTAAACTTTCATTTTGTTGTTTGAATGATAGATGTTTTTATAAATGTTGAATATATATATATACCTTACAATATATTGAGAGATTGAGTTAGGTTATTTGCGTAGAATTTCACAATGAGATTTGGCATTCTATAGACTTACATTCATCAAATTAATTGATTAGTTGAAAGAGAGATCTTAGCTAATTTAATTGATCACCCATAGGATAATTTCATAACTAATTGAATTGGTGAATTGATTTTGTAGATTGAGAGATTGCTAAATCATTTCTATTTAATTTGGTTAGGGACAAATGATTACCCCTTGAGAGAGGGTAAGTAATACATTAGGATATCTTAGGTGAAATATAATTCAATTAACAAAATAGGAGAGAAACAAGATAGTGAAAAAGTGATCTCTAGTTATGAAAATCTTAAATTCTAAGTTTCTGCATTTTAAAGTTGTCATTTGTGTTTTATTAAGTTGTTTAATGTAATTAAAATTTTCTAGTTTATTTCCACTAAAATTTGGTTATTAAATAAAGATTAATCTGAATTAAGTGGTGTCTAAGCACAATCCATGTGGGATCGATATCTGCTTATTACTACAAGTCACGACTCGTATACTTGTGATTTTAAGCTTAAAACTTCTTGTTTCACAATCAACAAATTTTTAGCGTCGTTACTGGGGATTGTTTGTTTAGCTTCTTGTTTAGTTTAGACTACTTTGATTTAAGAATTTTGATACTTTTCTTATGTCTTTGCATGTGCATAAACATAAAGAGCATGTGAAGATCGACAAAATTTAGCGACAAAGAGTTATCTGATATTACAAGACACAAACGAGAGTTAAAGAGACTGAAGCATCGAGATATTATAGAAAAAATATGGTTAAAGAAGGAGAACAAGGAGGAAATGAGAGGACACTGATGGACTTCAAGTACAGTGTGAGCTATGTGACCAAAACAACCATGGCTAAGCTGAATGTTTCTTGTTGGGAGCTAGTGGTACAGAACACGTAAATTACTTGGGCTAGCCACGAAGAGGTAATAATCCTTACTCGAACACTTATAATCTGGGGTGTAAAAACTACCCGAATTTTTCTTAGAGTACTAATAATACGAGTAGCCAAGCAAGGCCTCAAGGACCTCTTGGATTTTAACAAGACCAAATTGGATCTATGGAGAGAAAAATGGACAAGTTCATGGATATTTTAGGTTCCAAACTGGCAACTCAAGAAAAGAACCAGAAGAAGATGTTTGCCAGCTAGGAAGAAAGTCAAAAGAGCATGGAAGGAAAGTTTGACCAGATTATGAAGAACCATGCCTCATCCATCCATAACTTAGAGGTTCAGGTAGGTCAACTTGCTAATGCTTTGTCTTCTAGAAGTGTAGGAAGTTTATCAAGCAATACCGAGTCAAACCCAAAGGAATGGATCATGGCCATCACTCGGACTCAGGAAAAGAAAATTGAACATGTGAAGGATGACGAAGAGAAGAGAGAAGGAAAAGTAATTACGGAAAACTTTCCAGGTGAGCTCATAATTGAGCTAATCAAGAAGCGTCAATCTAAAATTCTATACCCTATTCTAGCCCAGCGGAAGTCAAGTTTAAGTAGGGTAACGAGGACTTTAAGGAGGTTAAACCAAACAAGGTTGAGGATATAACGAATCAACTACAAACAAGCTCGCGTTAAAGAAACCAGTCAAGAAGAAGGTGAAGGAGCACACAGTAGAAGGAAACCCTAACATAGCACATAATAAAGAAGACCCAGGGGATTTTTTCATTCCTTGAAATATCAATGGAGTGAACATAGTCAAGGAATTTGTGGATTTAGGAGCAAGTACCAACATGATACCCTACACTTTTATTTAGAAGTTGAGGTTAGGAGAGTTAGAGCCCACAAAGGTATTAGTGAAAACGACCGATAGAACAGTTCACTAACTGAAGGGGATTATTAAGAACATGCAAGTATAAATTAATAAATTCATTTTCCCTACAGATTTCTATATATTGGATATTGGAGAAGATGTGGAAACCCCTATAGTTCTTAGCTACTTGTCGCTCGATAATTGACGTTGATAGGGTGAACTAACTCTGAGGGTAGGAAAGCAGCAGATAACCTTCAAAGTGTCAAAGAAAGATAACAGTTCTCCTCTACTTCTAACTAATATCAAGGAAACTTATCCTAGCAGACAATGGGAAGAGATTAAGGATCCTGGGAATACATTTAGAAAGAAATGATCACGTAGGAGAAGGCAAAGGAAGGAGAACCATAAGGAAGGTGGAACCTATAACAGGGTAGCTCACGTACAGATTTTGAGATCAGTGACTGCACTACCACTGCATCATTCATTTAAACTACCTTAAACATAGTGAGAGCATTGAGCTACTGACGTTAAAAGAAAGCGCTGCATGGGAGGCAACCCATGGAATTTTAGTTTCCTCTGATTATTTCTAGTTTACTTGTTCGTTTGATTTATTTAGTTGTGATTGTGTTTGATTTGAATTTGCTAGGTATTTATTTAGATTTTGTTTGAGTTTTCACTTGTTTTCCCTTCAAATTTCTTGTTGGTTAGATGATTTGGAGGTGTTTGTAGGTTGCAGGACTGTTAAGAATGCATGCTAAGCTTGGAAGAGGATTAATAAGTTGAAAAATTAGAGCAACTCAAGACCGTAGGAATGAGGGTGATTCCCATAACTGTGGGAAATCTCTCCATAAAGTTTTTAGAGAGTTAACCCACGATCGTAGGAATCCCCATCTGAGGAAATTTTAAATTTTCCTCTCTTCTTCTTATTTCTTCATTCTTCTAAATTTTCACAACTTCTCTCTCAAAAATCACGAAACCCACTCTCTCAACTTCTTCAATCCTTCATCTTGCCTTTAAAATTTTGTATTCTCTTCACTTCTTCCATCAATCTTTATATCCTTTACACTTATTTCACCTTAATCATTTAAGAATCTAAGGATTTGGTAAAATTTCCTCTCTTTCCCTTTAAAAAATATGCTAATATCTCTCTTCCTTATTTTTACAGATTTTTATCATGCAATGGCTCCAAAGAAGCAAGTTGCTCAAAAACCAACTGATGATTATGTCTCCAGAGAAGGTAAACCCGATATGATGGCTACTTTTCATGCTCCATTCCCTATTCATTCGAAAGATGAAGGTATGTGATTTCAGAAATTTAAAGATAAAGATTTAATGCCTCCTAGATATTTTGATTTTGAACTACTAGAAAATCTAGGACTGAGGTGAAAAGTTGAGAGAGTAGCTGCGAATATTGGTTAGGATAGGTTAATACGCTATGATGTGCCGATTTATCCTATGTTGACTGTCGAATTTTTCACCACTGTGCACTACAATCCTAAAATGGATATATTCTAGTTTAGGATATGTAGTGATGCTTATAAACTTGATTATAATGTCATTTGTGCACTTTTTGATTTATCGATCATAAAAGTTATAGATGATCACGATGACTTTTATGTGGATGATTACTGAAAATTTCTAACAGTTGAAACCAACTTTGACTCTAGGAATACACTAAATACTTTTAATTCTTAGCACTGGGCACTTACTTCTTCATAAATTTATGTGCTTAATGGTTTTTAATCAAACTGAAAGTAATAAGTTCTCGATCAAGGAACTTTTCGTCCTTTGGTGTATGGATTGAGAAATCAAAATAAATATACCTTAGTAGATTTTTCAATTAATTGTGAGTTGTGTTAATAAGAAGAGCTCTTATTTTAGAATGTCATATATTGTTACTGCTTTAGCTTTGTTTTACAACCTTGATGTGGATAGTGTACGTACGGCTAGGTATGATGATTTTGATGTTCCTTGTTTGAGACACTCTAAAATTTTAGAGCCCTATTTTATGGAGCTCCGAAATCCTCAAACATGCACAACCGTTAAAAACAGGAAGGGAAAAGATACAGCCACTTCTAGACTATCCACATTGTAAGAGCCCTTGGAGTCGCAAGAAGAAGCAATGGAAGAGGAATCAATTGCAATAGTAGAGGTTGACAGATTTCAGCAAATACTTGACCAGATGGCCTTTAATCATCAACAAATGATGCTTCAAATCGATGAGCTCGACACCCAGATGAGATAAGTGCACAAGGAACAGTGGTACATGAAGAGGAAATTCCTCAAGTTCATCCAAAGGAATATTGAAGTCCCTTCGCCACCAAAATCTCTACGAACCTTTTTACCCTAAACTTTCTACATTATTTTAATTACTTTATTAGTTGTTATGTCTTTTTTTTGGTTTGATGTTTCTTTTAATTGGTTTGATTTCTTTTGTTTGGTTTGATGTCATTTTACCTTATTTTGTCGTTGCCTTGTCACATTGAGGACATATGTTCTTTAAGTTTGGGGAGGTGACACTTGCTTTGTCAATTGCATTGCCTTAGTCACTATTTGCATTTTGTTAATTAGGATGCATTTTTTAGGCATATTATGTTGTTTTGTGTTAAGAAATGAAACCATACTTGAATCATTTTGATTTGTTTTTTATATGAGATTCTGTCACGCTATTTGGAATGAGATTGAATGCATGCTTAAACTCAAATTAGGTTACTTGAGTAGAGAGTGAACCGTATTGAGTGATGAAAAGTAGTTGGTTACATAAGCCTACTCACAATTTGACATTTGAACAATGAGGTAGTATAGAGATGCATAATGAATTTTCATTTAAGCCAATGTGAGGATTGAGCCTATATGACTCCATCTATATTCATTTTATTTCTTCGTTGTGTGATGCTTCCTTAGGTTATTACCTTCAGAATTTGCTTTGAATATGTTTGAGTCTATTGGATACATGCTTAATAGAGATGATTAAGGCCCTTTTTGTATTAACCCTTCGCTTAAATGACTTACCTTTTATTATCCCTTACTACCCTCGTTGAGCCTTAACTATTTTGTTTCTTGAAAATATCCCAAAATTTTGAAACCCAAAACCCCATTAACCTAACCATTCATAAGCTTCGTAAAGTATTAATTAATGCATTAGTTGGGATTGTTGCGAAAAAAATTTTCCGAGATGAGATGAGTAATACTTCTGCTCCTGAATCATATTGTATTTAGTTTCTATTTCGTTATTGTTTCTTCCATGTTATTAAAAAGAAAAGAAAAAGATATAAAAAGAGAAAAGAAAAGAAAAAAAAAAGGAAGAACATTTTATTAGCATCAATAAGTGCAGAGTAGTATTATATTTACACTTATGTATCTAAGAATTATGTTTTGTTATCCCTTTTTCCACTTATTACTTTATGAATGCTTATGTTAAACCATTTACCCTTTTTACCCATCTTAACCTTCACCACATTACAACTAGGGATGTCAATCCCAGCCCGGCCCATTTTTGGCCCGGGTTTGACGGGCCATGGGCGGGCCACGGGCCAACCATGGTC
>JAOTAY010005404.1:0-15497 GCA_025629805.1 Erythroxylum baracoense
CCCTAGGGTGAAACAGAGAAGGAGACAAACCCAACCCGAGCAATGGAGCAGAGCGCGCGACTCCTCCACGCCTGAACAAAAAAAAACGCTAAAAACACGCAAATCCAACGATTCAACGACAAACCCAAAAGAAGACCCAAGATCCAAGCACGCAGAGCGAAGTCAACAACGAGAAATGAAAAGAGCCGAAAATCTGGTGTGAAACGCAACTTAGGAGATTAACCGGAGAAAATCGCCAAAGTCTTGAGAGAGAACTCAAAAGCGTCCCACATGTTATACGAAGTATCCTTATGCAGTAGGAAAGAAAAGGTAAGAACTATTGGACATATATCACGCAAACCCTTCACTGTTTTAAATGCACTATAAGACAAAGCGCAGATTTTATGATTCTCTCCAGCTAACATTTTGCCACATGTAGGAGTTCATCACCACTACAGAATTCTCTTTCAGGTGGACCCTTATTAGACGAGAGCCATGCTCGATCTATATGAGATTGAACTAACTGTAGAGCCAGGCTCGAAAGTCTAACAGTGCTTGATCAAGACGCAAAGTTCAAGAATCCTCAAGTACGGTACATGGAGAGTAAGTGGAACTCAATAGACTGGCTTGAATTGTGGATTGAAACGTAGTGTTGTACTACCTTAACAGGACGCATAAGTTCTCAATATACTATGAAATAATTTTTGTGAGCAATGGATTACTTTTCCTAATGATGGTCTCTAGCATGTCGTGAAGTTTGAAAATCTGAGATATAAAGACTTGGGGCACCTGTTGTGCAGAATAAGGATGAGATAGTACTGTAAAATAATTATATTTGTTTAGCCTATCAACAACAGACATGATTTTTTATTCACTTTTTAAGGAAGTTAATATGATTCTAATATTGGTGAGAAATAGGTAATGGCGGTAATAAGCAATGCTGTGAATACTGTACCGGCCTGGGTATCGGATTGAGTTCTGCTACGATACTATACTAGTACTGGGTACCATTTAAGAAAATTTTTTAAATTTATGAGATAATCCTTGAAATTTTTAAAAATTACAAAATAGTTCATTGTCATATTGTACAGTTGTACTGTATACTTTATAAGTTTACATCAATCATGTCTCCAAAAATCATAATAATAAATAATAAATAATAAATACAATTAATATGAAATAACAATAATTATAAGATATTTCACATATAAATAATGACCACAATTAATATGAAAAACTGCAATCATTATCATACAAATATAAAATTAAAAATAATACAAAGTATTTAAAATATTTCAATTTCATCATATAATAAATAATAATTACATCAAAACATTCAATAAAAAGAACAATAGCTCGTAATGAGGGAACGAACAAGTAGAAGTGAAGCCTGAAACAAAAATATTTACAATTACATTACATATGTTAGAGTTGTGCTCTAATTAAAGGCAATTAGAGTAGTGCTCTAAAGGCAATTACCATTAGCACTTGTACAAACTTTATTTTGATTAATAAAGCAAAAGATATTTTTTCATTTATTAGATGTTCATTTATTTATGAATTGATGGCGATCTTAAATCGAATTAAAGAAGTCCATGATACAAAACATAGCGTGAAGGAAATCATGATAAGATAATGATTAGGAGATTCCTATCATGTGCAATTATGTTAGTATCTAAATATTCCCTAGTCATAGGACTAATAAAACAGGACATTATTAATCTGGATAGACTAGCACATATTATACTCCTTGATTTGATCAAGCAGTAGATCTCACAAACTATAAGCATGAGATTTTTAGAGTTAACATATGGATGGTTAATAAGAGTAGTAAGTATATCAGATGACCCGCTATGAAATTACCATTTAGATGATATATCAAACGTCAATGATTAATCTCATCATAGTAATGGTGCAAATATCCTTAGACTTGAGGTACTTAAGAATATCTTGGATACTGAACTTGTGCTTTGACATCATTCCTTGTTGTTTCAAGACGAGGTCGCTCATAGGATGGCAATTGGGTATAGCTATTGGTATTCGAAAGTAATTGGGTAGCCAATAAAGAATTCACCACTCTTGATAGAAGGAGATGATACCCACGACCTCTTATCAAGGTTATTACTTAAGGGTCTCTGGCCAGAGCAGTTATGTGTCATGAAGAGAGTCTTCAATGACACATAGAGTAATGAAATCCTAGGACAAGAACTAACATCACTTGGACTAGATGTGACATAGTCAGTCTAGTGGGAGTTGACACATAGCCCATACTCTAAACCAAGTGGGGTATAGAATGGTGAAAGAACGAACTGCACGGTAATTAACTATGGAAAGATTCGTAAGTCAGATAATTAACTATGGAAGATTTCGTATGTTAATTCAATTATATTCCGGTAAATTGGCATCATGACCCTTCATAATTTGCTTGAATTAAGAGTTAATTCAAGTGGCATGAAACTATCTATGATTTGCTCGAATTAAGAGTTAATTTAAGTTTTTAAAATAACCGGGAACCTAAGGGTCACACGCATAAAAGATCAGATAAAAAACAAAGTGTGCATAACTATCAATAAAGTAGGACACGATCGTGACCAAAGGCTTGACAGATGATACATAAGTGAGTTCTTCACTTATGTACACGAGGGCTAACAAGTTAATACACACTTAAGTGAGAGGATAAGTAGTTTAGAAGTGTTTTGGAGTTTGGGAGAAGTGGTCTTGAGTCTTGTTCATGTAATTTATGCAATTTTTGCATGAATCTAATTACATGCAACATAATCTTGATGTATCTCTCCATTTGAGCATCTACTTGAACTCATCTAGTTTGGTACTCTAACTACCCTTGCACGCTGCTTCTTCTTCATCCTTGCATGTTCTTAAGTGATCAAGGAAGGTGTTTGGTGTTTGCTACAACCCAAACAAGGAGAAGATTAAGGAAAGGAGGAGTATTATCGAAGGTACAAGTGCTGAAATTTTATGTTCTTATAATCTATGTATGCATGCATCTAAGATTCTGGAATTTCGGGGATGTCATGAGGTAGGAATTTAGATTCCAACACTTCCATTGCCTTGTTGTGCATGTGATGCATGAATCTATGGCTCCCTAATAGTGTTACCAGAGCCAGGTTATGCATGTATTACATGATGAATTAAACATGTGCAAATTGTTTGCTGGGTTGTGACTGGCGTGCATGTTTGATGGGTTGTGACTGACATGCATGTTGGTTTGGAAAAATTCTTATAAATTGTAGAATTTTTTTCTGATTTCTTTCATAGAAATGTTTATAAGGTGTTATATCATGTTTCTGTCAAAGGCAATTGCAATTTAATGTCATTTGCTATTTTATTTCAAATTAATATCCAGTATGTTCATATGTTAGTTTCTGGGAATTTCTGGGAATTTCTGGAAAACTGAATGCATATGTTGATTTTGAAAATTTCGTAATAACTCTAGAAATTCTTTTTTATGATTTTCTTTCACATAAATGTTTATGAAGTGTTATATTATGTTTTTGTCAATGGAAATTTCGATTGAATGTCATTTGCTATTTTATTATGAATTTTGTTTCACCTGATGCATGTATGTAGTTATGGGAAATTCTAAAAATCTGATGAACATGCGTACTTGTAAATTTCATATTAAATTTTATAAAAATTGTTTTTATGAATTTTCTGCATGGGCATGCAAGATAAGATGTTTCCACATGCGTGAGATGCATAACACTTGTTGTTAAAGTGATTATCTTATGCATGCATGATGTAGAGTATGACTAGTGTTAGAAGTAATATGACAAGTGTCATAGACTTGTGATGTGCTGGCTGATTCCACTAACTTAATGAATAATTCCTAGGAATTAGTTTCTGAAATTTTTTATTAGGCACATTTAGAATGTGTATAAGACTTTGAAATTTTTCCAAAATTAATTGAATTTGATTCAATTAATAAATTAAGTCAAAGTCAACGTTGGTCAGATTTTTAAAAGTTGATGGAGTTGAATTGTTTAATGACTTATGGTGTATATGTTTCCGTTATAAGACCTTAAAAAAATTTATGAGATAAGAAATGTATTTTTTGATGCTAGTAGCATGCTAAGTGCATGTGCTTCAGATTAGGGTTCTAAAAATTTTCGGACATCGAATCGGTCTCTTTAGTGTCTAGTAGGTTTAACTTATTTATCTTGATAATTTTGGCTGTCAAGATTTTTTTTGGCTTGTGCCGAAATTGTCTAGATAAATTTTAAATGACCTAGGGATGTTATAATGGACTAATTGATGTTCAAGAATTTTGAAAATTCGAAGGATTAATTTAGAATTAATCCAAGTAGAGCATTGAATTTCTAGTCTGACTAGAAAAAGACATGTGTACTAGAATTAAAGTATTTATTTTAGACATCAAAATAATTGATATTTTAGGGTTTCTAATCGAATCACATTCATAATTCAAATTAGCTGAGACTAACACTAGTACCCGATTCGATTCAAGAGTTGAATCGAATCATGGACTTTTGATGCATAGTCAAGTAACAACCTAAATTAAACCTCTTTTATGCGTTACATGCATTATATACTTTTTAAGGGTTGGTTAAAATGGCATGATAGGGTGGTTATGGACATAGGCCCAATTTAATTGAGTCGTCCATAATCTAGAATATATATATATATATATATACCATCAAAGTATTGATGAGACTAAAGAACAAATCCCTCAACTGAAATATTAGGACTTACGCCTTCCATTCATATGGCAAGAATCAGAGTTCTTTTAGAGTTGTGTTGTTGGGCAAACCCAAGTATGCTTTACACAAATATGTTCAAACCATGGAAATTAGATTTTCAAATTAAAGGGTTAGTCCTAATTGGAAGCGTTGATTTGTTGGGCAAATCCAAGGTCAACATAGATAGAGGTGAAGTTGAGTTATATACATGGGATGTATACGAATCAAGAGTTGATAACCTAATGAGTATGCTAAATCAACAGTTGATAGCACAAGTCGATAGTTGCATAATTGAATGCAATTGATATGAATGATACCTACCGATTGACTTATGGTGGCTTGTTGGGCAAACCCAAGGTCATTCTTAGTGATATTAGATATTGACCTATTAGGAAAAATATAAGTTTTCTCGAATTCGTAGTAAGGGCTATAGATTTGGATAAAAATAGTGGGACCCATAATTCATGTTATTAAAGTCCTTATCAATATGCGTTGGTTTACATTTTAACACTTTCTCTCGTTCTTCCAGGTTATAGAATCACCACGATTTCTTCGTCCAGTGTGAACCTACGCTCTCTATTAGACTCCAACAAACTCGCAGGACCTAACTTCTTAGATTGGCTATGGAATTTAAGAATTTTTCTCAAATATGAGAAACTAGGATATGTCCTAGATGAATCACTTCCCGATCCCCCTATTATCGATGCATCTGATGAGGATCAGAAAGCTTACAAGAAGCTACTGGATGATAATGAATTAGCTAGTTATTTAATGTTGGCCTCTATTTTACCAGAACTACAAAAGCAGCATGAGGTTATAGATGCTCAAACTATAGTCTAACATCTAAGGGAATTATTTGATGAGCAAGCTCGATCTGAAAGGTTTGAGACCTCGAAGTTGCTTTTTCGCTCTAAGATGGCTGAGGGATCATCTTCATTGTATTATGCACTGAAGATGTATGGATGCATTGAGAGGTTAGCAGGTTTAGGTTTCATAATGGATTATGAATTAAGTATATATTTAATTCTGACTAGTTTGAGCGATAGTTATTCACAGTTTATGATTAACTATTGGATGAAACAAATACCCAACTTGATACCTAAGCTGATTAATCTACTTAAAATAGCTAAATAAACTGTCAAGAAGGTAGTAAGGCTGTGATGCTGGTGGACTCTCCTTCTGATTCTTGCAAGAGAAGAAGAAATCTAAGAAGCCAGTGGGAGGTGTAGCCAAGAAGAAGGCAAAGGAGATTATATTAAAGGGGATATGCTTGCATTGCAACAAGGAAGGACATTAGAAGAGGAACTGTAAAGCCTATCTAGAGTCGCTGAAGCAGAAGAAGGCATTAGATGCTCCCGTCTTACTTCAGGTATGTTATTTGTCATTGAGGTTAATACTATTTCTGATCATAACATTTGGGTTTTAAATACCGGATGTGGCTAACATATATGTGTTGATATACAGGGTCTCAGGGATAGTAGACTACTCAAGAAAGGAGAGATGGACCTACGAGTGGGAAATGGAGCAAGAGTTGTTGCATTAGTCGTAGGAACATATGTTTTGTATCTTCCTAGTGGGATAGAGCTAAGTTTGGATAATTGCTTTTATGTACCCGTTGTAACAAAGAACATTGTATTTGTTTCATGTCTTAATAAAATGGGTTTCATTTAATTTTTTCAAGCAATGGTTGTTCAATTAAATTGAATGGAATGTTGTATGGTACTGCTGCATTGTGCAATGGTGTTTACATATTAGATATGTGTAATCCAATTTTAAATATCTATTACAACAACAGACAAAAATGAGATAACTTAAAATCATCTTACTTGTGGCATTGTCAACTTGGCCATATAACTGATAAACAAAATCCCGTCAAAAGCAATTGATATTACTCCATATGAGATATGGAATAACAAAAAAATCTTGTCTTTCTCATATGAAAGTTTGGGGTTGTCTGGCTTACATGAAGTGGATTCAATCAGACAACCTTAAACCAAAATCCGATAAATTTATGTTTCTAGGATATCTTAAGGAAATAATTGGATATCAGTTCTATAACGCTTTAGAGCAAAAGGTGTTGTCTCAAAGCATACTGTCTTTTTAGAGAAAGAGTTTCTTCTAAGAGAAGACATTGAAAGCAAAGTTGAACTTGATAAAGTTCATGATGATCAAACAGACATAGATGAACTGCCTGAACTCGAAATTGTTGTTCACATAGATGAGACAACAGTTGAACCTTCTGACACAAAAAATGTTCATAGGTCAAGTAGGATACGTAATGTTCCAAAGAGATATGGATTTCTCGTAAGTGAACAAAATGAGGTATTTCTCATTAAGGATGATGAGCCTATAACCTATTTAGAGGTTCTGAAGAGTTCAAAATATGAAAAATAGCTTCAAGCCATGAAATTTGAAATGAATTCCATGTTTGAAAACCAAGTATGGACTTTGGTTGACCTATTCGAGGGGCTAAAATCTATAGGGTACAAGTGAATTTTCAAGAAGAAAATCGACATGGATGGTAATGTGATTACCTATAAAGCGACGCTAATTGCTAAAGGGTATCATCAAAGACAAGGAGTTGACTATGACGAGACATTTAGCCCTGTAGCTATGATTAAATCCATTAGAATGCTCTTAGCCATTGCTATACATTATAATTATGAAATATGGCAAATGGATGTGAAGACAGCTTTCCTGAATGGAAACCTAGTTGAGGATTTGTATATGATACAATCTAAGGGCTTCGTATCCAAAGATGGTAAAAGGGTATGCAAGCTTCAAAAATCTATTTATGGATTGAAGCAAACAACTAGGAGTTGGAACATTCGATTTAATGAAATAATCAAAGAGTTTGGTTTCTCACAAAATCCTAATGAACCTTGTGTGTACAAGAAGGTTAGTGGGAGTGCTATCATATTCCTTGTGTTATATATGGATGACATATTACTATTGGGAAATGATCTCTCAAGTATACAATCAGTCAAAATTTGGTTGTCCCAAAATTTTTCCATGATAGACCTTAGAGAAACAACTTATATATTAGGAATAAAGATCTATAGATATAGATCAAGGAGGTTGCTAGGTCTTTCACAATCAAAGTACGTAGATAAGGTGCTAAATAGGTTTAGCATGGAGCAGTCCAAGAGAGGGATTCTTCCCATTACTCATAGGATAAAACTCTTGAAATCTATATGTCCCAAGACGCAAGATGAGAGGACTCGTATGAGTATGATCCTGTGTGCTTTGGCAGAAGGATCAATTATGTATGCTATGTTATGTACAAGACATATCGTATGCTCTAAGTGTTATGAGTAGACATTGCCTCTGCTAATTGGCCTACTTGGACTTCCAAATTATGTATTGACGAGGCATGGTTCTTTATTACTTGTTTAAATTTGCTTTCGAACCTCCTATGTGCGTCCTCCATACCTCCAATTTTATCCAAAATCTTGTCTAACTTAGATTCCAACGAGCTTGGTTTATCTTATTGGAAGCTTGCTTGTCTTTGTGGCCTGAACTGTGCTCCAGCATTATTTGTCCAGGAGAAGTTAAGGTGATTCTTCCACTCAGGGTTGTAGGTGTTGGAGTAGGGATTGTTGCCCCCTCCTCGTCCATATTGTGCCCCTATATAATTTACTTGCTCCGGATTATCTTCCTTCATCAAGTAACAGTCCACGGTATTATGGTCCAACTGTCCATAGAGTTCACACTTTAATTGTACGGCTTTCACATGGTGAAGATGAAGCCTTCATGCTATTGAGCTGTCACATCAAGTTATCAATTTTTGCTTGCATTTTAGTCATTTGATCGACAGCCACAATTCTGTTTTACTCTCGAAATGAAGTAGCCTGTCTACTTCACTCGTTCATCCAATGACAGCTATTACTCACCATCTCCTCTATCAACTCTTTCGCTTCATCAACTGTCTTCCTCATTAGTGATCCTCCTGAAGCTGCATCAATCGCGCCTCTTGTCGTTAGGTTTACTCCATTGTAGAATGTTTGCAACAGGAATTCCTTGGGTAAGTTGTAGTGTGGGTACTTCCTTTGCAAATCTTTATATCTCCCCCATACTTCGTAGATCGATTCCCCATCACCCTGCTAGAAATTGGTAGTTTCTTTGATGATCTTAGTGGTCTTTGTCAATGGAAAATACTTATCCAAGAAAGCACGAACTAGCTGATCTCACATCGTAACATTGTCTGGGCTAAGGGAATGGTACTAAGCCTTTGCTCTATCTCTAAGGGTAAAGGGAAAAAGCCTGATTTAGACCACATCTTTCGACATCTGATGGTACCGAAAGATATCACAGATTTTGAGAAAGTTCACCATATACGCATTGGGCTCTTCGTTTGCTAATCCATATGTGTATAAGACTGGTTTAATCTCAAAGGAGGCTGCCTGAACGAGCGACCTAGCTACTCCTTAGTTAGTCGTCCCTAGCCTCATAAAGTCCATCAGGGTCTGTTGTTGATGTCCTTGGTTCGCTCCGTGGTCCATATTTTGCTGAAATTCCTCGGTCATTGTTGATTTCACGATTTTCTCTTCATCTTCACACTGAGCTTTCCTAGTAGTTCATTCTAGTTGAGTGATGTCTAAGTCTAAAGTTTCAATTGCATGACTCGAATCTCTAGTAACTTTTGTGTTCATACAAGAGCACGATTTCTGAAATAAAAAGGAAAGAATGAAAACAAAAATTAAAAACTAAACTAAACGCCTTAAATTATAGAACTAAACTAATCGCCTCCCCAGTAACGGTGCTAAAAAGTTTATCGCAGGTTTCTGATATGAAAAAGCTTTAATAATTAACCTTGATATTTCGTAAGCACACGATTCGTTCGCGTAGAACCTAAGGTATCAATCCCACAAGGAGGGTTAATCTAATCCTAAAATCTTAGGCCGAAAACCTAAGATATCACTCAAAAAGAACTAAACTAAAGTAAGAAAGTATTTCAATCACGCAATTAATTCCGAGAATCAAATTTGAAAATATAAACAAGATAGCAGATGCAACACCCAATTACAAAGTAACCTAAAAACTACCAATTAAGAGAAAAGGGGATTTTATTCGACTTTAATGAAAACCTAACTGATTATGAATTTACTGGATTACCGGTTCTAAACGGTCCTAGGGTTGATTACTCTCTCTCGAGTTATAATCATTAACCCTAATCAGATTATGGGAATTGCATTCTCTCGATTCACAATTTATCCAAAACCTAGATTAGACCTTAAGTTGTCCAAAAACTACCGAAAACCTATGCAAGATCTCTCGTTACATAAATTTACTGGTTTGATTTAATTATTGATCTATTAATTACCTAACTTTCACTAGCCCAATTTAATGATTTATACTTGGTTCAATCTCTCAGTTTATTACCAAATTATGCAATTGTAAAATTGAAATCATAAGAAATCCAATAAAAACGCAACAATCAAATTTCATTAATATCAAAGACAAAATATCCCGAAGTTGAGTTTAGACAAATCGTCAACATTCAACAAATTTATCATCTGCGGCTATTTCAAATGCTATACAATCATAAAAATTGAAACTATACTGGAAATAGACTCAGAATGGATGACGGAGGCAGTAACAGCGAGAAACCTCCTATTTCGGGAAGTACTTCACGTAGGCTTTTTCTCCTTGTCTCTCTTCCTTCGTTTCTTTCTCAATCTCTCGATAAAGCTCTCTAAGGTTTTAAAATTGTGGCTAATGTAAAAGCTCCCTCTCTTGTGTTCTTCATGTTCTTTAAATATCTTTTGTGTCTTGAGTAGCCCTAGGGTTTCCCGAGGTCGAAACGGTCCAAAAAATCTCTCAAAACTTGACGTTTTCTCTTATTTGCACTTCTGCAGGCCTATGATCGTGACCTGCTTCAAACCTTTCTATCATGATCGTGGCCAATATGCCACGATTGTGGGCTGTGACAAAGTCTTCTATCACGCTCGTGGCCTAAATGCCACAATCGTGGGCTGGCTCCCATGTTTCTATCACGATCATGGCCTATTGTGCCACGATCGTGGGCTGTTGTTTCACCTGAAAGTCTCCAAAACTTCTCCATTCTTCGATGTTGGCCTTGAAACACTAACAAAACACATCAAGGTACCTCAATAACATCATATTTAAGCTCAAAGACTTATATTAACTCATAAAAACACTTAAACACACAAACTAACATAATGCTAAGCTAAACACATACTAAACACTCAAATTAACACTTGATACATAACAAACTAAGCCCTAAAACATGATGCGATTCACAACTATCAGTAACCAATGGATTTCATAATGGGTGAGGAGTTTTGAGTTGTTTAGAAGATACATTTGCATTTTTCTTTGAAGTAGTATTTAAGCACTTATTTAACCCAAAGAGAATTCCTATCATTTATCAATCTCTAAATCCTTTTGGTAACCAAAGTCTGGTTTGTTGTTCTTATGGAAAACCCTAAGCCTCCTTATATTCTAGTTTGACAGACCTCAACCCATTTTATTATATTCCTTTTATTCCCTATTATAGATCTAGAACATAAGTGATTCTTGAAGATCTTATCAATGGTCTTCACATTGTTTTTTGGAAATACTAGGTGTGATGCCCAATATACACTGATAGAGGCTAAAACATATTTAATTAGGAGATTTTTACATTATAAGGTTAGTTTTCTACTACTCCAACTACTAATTCTACTCATAATTCTTTTTATAGGTGGTTTGAAATCACTTTTTGATGGTTTGGTTGCAAAGTTTGGGGTTCCAAGATAATGAATTAGGAGCCATTGTGGTGAGAAACTAGTGACAGTTGCTAGGATGGGATAGAAGCTACTAGCACTTATAGAAATGGAGATGAAGCTTTGGTTATAATTGATGTTTAGGCTTGACATCCTCTTAAACATTTGAAGAGTTATGATTAAGGCTAAAATTGAATTGCTTTCAGCTTTGGAGAAGAGAAACACATCATCCGTAAAGGTGAGACTAAGGATATTTTACTTCTTGCATTTAGCATGGAATCTAAAGTGTTAAGTTCTTTCTATAAATCTTATCATAAGTTTATTTAGGACTTCCTTCCATATCTAAAGAGAATAGGTTAGGGAAGATTAGATCCTTTTGCCTGATGCCTCTTGTTGGTAAAAATTGATCAGAAGGCTCCTCGTTGACTAGAACATTAAATGGGACAACAAAAATGCACTAGTGAATCTAAGTGATGAAGTTGTTTGGAAATTCTAAAGCAGTTGGAATATTGATGATGAAAGTCCAATCAACTGTATGCCTTTGGAAATCAACTTTGATTGCACAATTCCTAAACCCCTTCTTCTGGTGTAGTGTTTAAATAGTTCTTAAACTATTATGATGTTATCTCCAATGCTTCTGTCAAGGATATAGGCTCCTTGTGCTTGATCAATGTGGTTTGGTAAAATTTACGTAAGCCTTCCAACTAGAACCTTTGTGATGATATTATAGATTGTGTTATAACATACTATAGGCTTGTAATCATTAAAATTTTCTTGTTTAGCTCCTTTGGGGATTAAATTAATGAAAGATTTATTTATTTCCTTCAGCATTTTGTTTCTGGTGAAGAATTCCATGATAGTATCAATATCTGGTTGTCTTGTAACTGACCAGATTTTATTAAAAAAATATTCATTAATGCCATCAGGAGTTAGAGCCTTGTAGGGGTGTAGGGATTTTAGAGCTATTGTGATTTTTGCAATAGAGACTAGTTCTGCTAGGCTGAGAATTTCATAAGGCTAAAGTTTGTTTTGTAAGATCTCTTGTTATAGTTTTAGTATGGAATGACTATCAGAGGAACAGCTTAGTAATTTGGAAAAGTGATTTGAAGAAGCCTTAAGGGGTTTGTCTTATGAAGTGAGCATATTTCCTTCAAAGTTGACAGACACAATATGATTGATAGCTTTCTTGGAAGTAGTGAATTTATGAAAAAATGCAGAGTTTTTGTAAACATGCTTCAATCAGTTTGCTATGGATCGTTGCTTCAATAGTAAATACTCAAATTTAACTGTTTTGGAGAATTTGTATATAACTTGCTATTTTTTGATTCGAAGATCCTTGGAGAGGGGATCTATATAAAGTTTTGTTTGAGCAATTTCTAGAGCATCGTTAGCAATGTTTATCAGAGAATGTGTGTTGCCTATATTCTACTTATAGAGGAATTTTAGTTACTCTTTAACATTGGCTAACTTCCTGAGAAGAGTATATTACTTTGTACTAAACTTAAAAGCTCAATCCTTTTTCCATAGCTTCAGACAAACCTTCAATACTTATTAAAAAGTCATTAAATCTAAAGGGAATTTTGATAGGACTTACAGATGAACATAAATCAATTAAGATGGGTGAGTGATCTAAGAAGCTTGTATTTGGGAATACTGGAATTTGTATGGGGAAATTTTTGGAGCCAATTCAGATTTGCAAGACTTTTGTCCAACTTTTTCCTAATGAAAGTGTTGTCATTGTGCTTCTTATACTAGGTAAAGAAGTTTATACCAAAAGGCAAATCGTTGACTTTGATATCATTGAGGCAATCACTTAAACCATTCCTGATAACTCTATGATAATGATTGCCTTGATTCTTATAAGATGAAATGATGTCATTGAAGTCTCCCAGCAAGAGTTAAGGTTCATATAGGGAGGTGACTATCTCTCTGAGCTTTTCCAAAATGCAATTCTCTATAAATGATAATTAAAAGCATATATGGTAGTGATGTAGATAATTGATTTTAGCTCCTTAATACATACCTTTGCATGGATAAGTAGGTTAGTCATAAAGGAATTGATAATAGTGATCTTAGCATCATTATGAAGTAGTAAATTTCTTCCAATTGGATATGCATCATAGTTGTGTAAGAGCTTCCATCACTCAGAAAAAAATTCAATAAATGATAATTCAGTTGTTTGATTATTGATTTAAGAATGCCTGAAATCATAGGCTTATTATCCAACAAAAACTTCTCAAGAATAAGTTCTTTGGCAGAGTAATTGAAGCCTCTGACATTTCAAGCTAAGATTAGCGTGATGATTGATCCTTAACCAAGGATCTTTTCTTCTTGTTAGAGTTTCTTCTTGTTACAAAATTGAAGCCTTCCTCCTTTTTCTCATGGAGAGGAGTTAAGTAGATTCTTTGATTACACCTTTTTTGTTTTACACTATATTTTGTGGAGAATTTTTTGATGTTTCTATTCTAATGGGGACTCAAATTTTGATTCAAGTTGATCTGAGGTGTTATTATTTGTTATAAGAGTTATTCAAGCTTAGAATTTGTTCTGCTTCCATAGTTTCTCCAATTTCCTTATTTTCAACTAAATTCACATAAATATCATCTTAGCTGATCTTGTGAGAATGTTGATTAGAGGTTTTCACATAATGTTTCCATATTCTATTATTCATTTGAGTGGGCTTCCAAGTATATGTCACCTTAACAATATTCTCTATTGATTGCAAATTCTTATCAAGTATGAGAATATGGATTTCTTTAGGTAAATGTTTCATGGCATCTACACTACACACCCTGGCATAGATGATTTTGCTAATCTCATCTATTGCTTGATCCAAATACATAAGCTCCCTAATATAACTAGCAATATGGCTGAGACCTGAGGTGGTCTAGTACTCTAGGGGAATTCCATGTATGCACATCCAAATGGGACATTGGATAGTATGATGTCTTCAATGTTGAAGGGTGCTCTTATGAAATTTAAAGAAGAAAACATCTTCATTGTACACGAAAAGCTCCTTAAAACCAAGTTATTTCCAATTATTGTGTGCCCAAGCTTTCATTGCTAGAAGGGAGATCCTGTTTTCAAAAAAGAACCCTATAATTGTAGCATTCCATATTTTATCCCTAGACTTAAGAGTTTCAAGGGGTGATCTAACCATAGGGTTCTCAGATCTTAAGCTCAATGGAACATAAGTGACTTTGATCTACGAGTCAGATTCTCCTAGAACTTATGTCTAGGTCTTTCTAGTTACTTTAGGAGCAACTAGCGGGTTAGAGGGAGCAAGTGAAGAAGTTGATGATCTGGCATTTGGAGATGAAAAGGAAGCAAAGGATGGTTTGTAGGGGAAGCTACAATAAGAGGCAGGAATAAGTTTTCATCTGACATTGCTAAAATTGAAAACAAAACAGTGGATGTATAAAAATGGAAAAGCATGCAGTAGTAGGGGAAAGAAAGTGTTAAAGCTATATGAAGGTAGTGATGAAGTAGAAGGAGCAGAATAAAAAAGGGTAAAGGATCAAACAAGTGTACTAAAGAGGATGGCTAGAGAGAGCTGAGAGCATCTCTCATTCATTATATTAGTTCTCTTACCCTTCTTATGTCCTTTAAGAATATTCAATTGATCTTAATTAGGGAGATTTTTAACATTGTTTTATAAATCTAGAGTTTCTTCTTGAACAATGTTAGGAATGATTACTTGATCATGGTTAACAATAACTGTAGGTAAAGAAATGAATTCCTCTTCAAAGATAATGTGTTTAACCTTATCTACCCCTTCAAACTCAACATCCTCAAGGAATTTTGTATTTCCTATCTTAAAAATATATTTACTTATGGGATCCTAAAATGTAACATCCCACTCCCGCTGGACCCGAACCCAATATCGATAGTGATATCCGAATCCGTACCCCGCGAGGGTGGCGTGCCACATCACTTAACAATTAAAAGTCAATATAATTTTTTTTTTAAAACCATAAACATAAAGAACAGAAAATTAGTAACCAAAACGTTCCACTTTATTTTATAATCATTTGATACAAGCAATGAAATCAACAGAACTTTTATTAGCCACTTT
>JAOTAY010005502.1:0-15489 GCA_025629805.1 Erythroxylum baracoense
GTCGGGCTTTTATTATATAAGATATAATATGGGCCGAAACTTATTGGGCTTTCATAATCCTAATGGACTTAGGATTACGATATTCTTATTCCTAATAGGAATAAGGATTAGGTTTTCTCTATAAATAGAGAACCTATGTCTTATTGGAAGATATACGGAAAAAAAAACCTAGCCACCAGCTGTTCGTTTTTTAGAGAAAAATTGTGCGGCGTTCAAAAAGTGTTTTGGAACGTGCTAGCACACATTAGCCGCTGCCCAGATCGTTCATCCTCATGTGGATACCGGTAGAGGACGTTCGCGCATCGCAGCGTCTACAAATATGAAAAACAAATACCAATCCGCGTCAAGAGGTAAATTCGTACTTGTTGTGTGTTTTCGGTTATACTTTTGTTGTATAATATGGCCTATTCCGTCACGTATTATGAATACACGGGCCATAGGCAATCCAACAATTATTAGTTAATAAAATTTTATTGATTGTATACACTTAAGTCAGTTCAAATAGGTCCCTGAATAGTTTGTATAGTTTAAACCGTATACTCTGGGGAATCTAAGGGTACGTCAAATGATACCTTTGCAACTTGGTAGACCGACTTTCCCTCGATTCAGAATATTAGATTATATGCCGGTGGTTTCATCGTAACTTTAAAGTGTTAAACTTTCAACTTGTCTCGATAATAAAATCAAAGTTGTTTTATATAAATCAAAAGTAATAAAGAACTATAAGATAGACGTTTAAGGGAACTAAGTCAAGTGGATTCTTCTTGCAAGAAATGCTAGTTGATCTATAAAGAATAATCATGCAAATTTGAGTTAAAAATAAATTATGAAATTAATTTCACAATATTCTTTTTTTCTGTATTTATTTGGGAAGTATGAACTCATATGAGTAAATTTTGAAATTTTAAATTTCATAAATTTGTAGATCTACTTAAAATTCTAATTCTTACATATAGAGTAAATGATTTTCAAATTTCTTATATATAAAATAATGAAGATAAATTTATTAAAAATTTATTTTAAAATTGAGATTGTTTTGATATTGCATTAAAATTTTATTATTTTATTATGATTTTTTGTTAAATTTTAAAAAATGATTTATTATTTTATTAAACAAAAATAATTATTATCTGTACGTACAATTGCTATATCATAAGACACTCAATGTTTTTAATGAATACGTGAATTGTAGATATTGTATATATTGAACTTATTTATATAACAAAATAGTTCTTATGAAAAAAAATCCAACCAAAGTGATGAAGTATATTTTATTTTATAATATTCATATCCCAATTTATGTATGATCGAGAATTAAAGAGGAATTTTTAAAACTTATTTGATAAATTGCTGTTTTCTTTATGCTCTATTTTCCATGACCATGGTCCAATTTGGAGGCTTGGAAAAATCAGCCCACAAGTTGACAGCGGGCAAAAGAGGCTGACTGCCATCTTTCTTGTTTATGTTTTCTTGTGAGATGGACTGAAAAGAGCTGAGTGGATACCAGCAGTGGGACTTCCTCACTATCCTGCACTGCCAGATGGAACGACACGCTCGGCATCTTGCATGTTTCAGAAACGCGGTCCCGCTTGCGGCACCCTAGAAGACAATCTTGTATTAACAGTCCTATCGTGATTTACACGTTCTTAACCAGTTACTACAATTATGCCATCTGGTGGCAGTTGATGTCGTTCCAACTTAATGGGTGTATCGCTTTCTCGTGGACTTCTCTTTTCATTTTGGATTGGATATACTTTTAGATTCTAATGTTGTTGTCCTCATCTAATTGAACGTATTTTGATTCTATTATTCTTTTCAAAATGCAACGGTTTCATAAGTTTTATATCTTCCTTTTAGAAATGTAGATAAACTTTTTCTCTAGAAATATAATTTAATCAATTTGGAAAGCAAATTAGTGAAATATAGGTCAAATAATCAAATGGACACTAACATTTTCATATAATTAAATTTAAATACAAATGTTTAAAAAGAACTATAATATTTCATAAATATTAATGTAAAACAGAATTTAACTTCTCTATCTAATCTCTGTTATAAAAAGTATATTTGATATTTTTTATTTTTGAGAGGTCTTTTGTTATGGCAAATGAACCCTACAAATAAAAAATCATCAACCCTATTTTTTCTAAATGGCAACAATTAGTTTTCCCAAATGTTTTCATTTGGCTTAAGACTGTTTAACAAATTAAATCCTTCATCCCTCTTTTAAGCTTCTTCTTAGTCCCTTCTTCTTTGTTGTTATGGCAATCTTTGAAGATTTTGGTTTATTCTTTTATGTTCCTTTAGCATCCCTGAACACTTGGCTTCTCTCTTCCTAGGTGTGATATGGCTTGTCCTCTAACGAGGGTACCATCTATGAAAATCCTTCACTCTCTCTATTTTTTGTTGAAATCTATAGAATTATTTGTTTATTTTCATAGGAATATGTTGTTAATTAAAGCTTAACTTCATGCCATTAACATGAGTATCATTGATAATTTGATTTCATAAGAAGAGAGAATTCATTGATGATTTGATTCTTTTTAGTAATTTTAGGAGTTATATTGCTTTTTGTAATGTACAATTACATTGTATTCCCAGTGTTTCTTAAGAACATATATAAGTCAAATAAAAGAAATTATGAAATGAAAAGGATAAAGCATTTAAATGTTTATACTTGTAAAGGCACTAAAAGCATTATACTCTAGTAAAGTTGATAATTATCCAAGAAATTTTGATCCAACGCTATCTACGACACAAGCGAGCATCTGATTCCCTTAATGCATATGTTTTAATCACCAAACAAGAACCATTAAATAGATAAGAAATGAGTTGAAGAAAAGATAAGATATTTTTTGTTTTCCTTATCACTTAGTAATTGCAACGTATTGCTGGGAAAATTGACTAATTAAATCTCACAGGTAAAATAAGCAAGAAAATAACATGCAGAAAATTAACGTAGTTCACTCTCTAATTTGGGCTACGTCTACGGGCTAAATTCTGAATAAAACTTCCACTAATGAAAATAGCAGGTATAGAGAGTAAAAATAATACAACAAAATAGTGGCACTCACACATAAGATGTTTCCCAAATTTACTATCCTTAGGATAATATCCTCACTATTTTGTCACTCACCTTTTTAGGTAAAACATTTCCTAAAAAATACCCAAAATCACTCTCTCATAAGACTTTAAAATACTACCACAAATGTATATAATACTCTCTTGTGAAAGAAGGAGGGAGGGTTTTTATATAGACCTCCATCGCCTCTTTCATGCCAAGCATACAACTTATATGCAAGTTGTTCACTGTGACAGCTTGCATGCAAGTTGCAAGCAAGTTGTCGACGCAACTTACTCTCTCTTTTTTTTTTAATGCCTATGTCAGTAATTGCCTTATAATTCTCCCCCTACTGACTATATGGTATTTATTATAATTCTCAAGTTGTAATAACTTCTTTTCTAACACCTTTCTGATCCAGTGATATCTCACATTAATATGCTTTGATCTTGAATGGAATAAGGAATTTTTCCCAAGGTGAATAGCACTCTGGTTGTCGCAAAATAGTTGATATCTATCTTGTTGAAAACCAAGTTCATTTAAGAACTTCTTCATCTATAAGAGCTCCTTGGATGCTTCAATTGCAGCAATAAATTTCGCTTCAGTGGTGGATAGAGCAACACATTTCTGCAATTTTGATTGCCATGACACGACTCCCCTTGCAAAGATAATTAGGCAACCTGAAATAGACTTTCTCGAGTCAACATCATTGGCTATGTCTACATCTGTGTAATCAACTAACACAAGCTTGGTAGTTCCAAAACATAAGCATATTTTGGAAGTACCACGTAGATATCTGAGAATCCACTTCATAGCATTCCAATGTTCCTTACCAGGATTTGAAAGGAACCTACTCACTACTCCAACTACGTGCGCAATATTTGATTGTATACATACCATAGCGTACATCAAATTTCCAACTGCAGAAGCACAGGGAACTTTCATCATCTCTTCCTTCTCTTCATCTGTCGAAAGGCATTGCTTAGTACTCTACCTAAAGTGATTAGCAAGAGCAACTAACCACTTTAGCTTTATCCATGTTGAACCTTTGAAGTACTTTCACAATGTACTTCTCTTGTGATAACCATAATTTCTTTACACCCCTGTCTCTGATAATTGTCGTGCCAAGAATCTGTTTTGCTGGCCCCAAATCTTTCACGGAAAAATACTTGCTTAACTGCTTCTTCAAACTGTTAATCCTGTTGATATTTTGGCCAACAATCAACATATGATCAATATAAAGTAAAATGATAATGAAATCATCACTAGAGAATTTCTGTACAATAATATAGTGATCTGAAGTAGTCTTCTTATAGCCTTGCTCTCCTATAACTATTTCAAACTTCTTATACCACTGTCTCAGTGCCGGTTTTAAACCATAAAGACTTTCATCAATCTGCACACATAGTCCTCTTTCCCTTTTTCCTTGAAACCCTCTGGCTGCTCCATATATATCCCTTCTTCCAAATCTCTATGAAGAAAAGTTGTCTTAACATCTAATTGCTCGATTTCTAAGTCTAGACTTGCTACTAAATCGAGCACTGTACGGATGGATGTCATTTTAACAATTGGTAAATGTCTCTTCAAAATCAATACCTTTTCTTTGGTTGAATCCTTTAACAACCAATAGCTTTGAATCTTGGATGAGGATTGTGTTCATCATGTTTAATCTTGAACACCTACTTATTTTCCAAAGCTTTCTTGCCTTTTGGAAAAGTCACTAACTTAAAAGTTTTATTCTCATGTAAGGACTTCATCTCATCTTGCATGGCTTCAAACCAATTCATCTTATGTTCATCTATTATAGCCTCTTGAAAATTCTCAGGTTCTCCCCCATCAGTAAGTAACACATACTGATCACTGGAGTATCTAGTTGTGGCTTGTCTTACTCGCGTAGATCTCTTTATTGGAACTTGAGCAGTCTCTGGTGCTAGTGGTTGATTCTAGACATCATCTTCATTAGAATCTTCACCTGATTGATTTTCAATGGGAGCATCATCATCAGCTACATTCTGCTGGTGACTTTCAATTTCATCTCCAAATTATCTTGGCACTATTTTTGAAGGAGTTAACTCTAAATCCACTGGGTCATCATTAGTTCTTAAAGCATCCATTTTCACTTTGTCGAGATCTTCAATGGTTTGATCTTCGACAAATATAGCATCATGGCTCCGAATAAATTTCTTATGGATTGGATCATAAAATTGATAACTGAATTGATCTTCTCCATAACCGATAAATATACACTGGCGAGTCTTGACGTCAAGCTTGGATCTCTCATCTTTAGGAATATGAACATAAGCTTTGCAACCAAAAACCTTCAGATGATCATAAGAAACATCCTTTCTTGATCATACTTTCTCCGAAACATTAGACTGTAAAGGAATGCATAGTGAGCGATTAAATACATGAACTGCTGTGCATAGAGCCTCACCCCAAAATGTCTTAGGCAACTTTGCATATGAGAGTAGGCTTCTAACCCTCTCCATCAAAGTCTTATTCATCCTCTCAGCTAAACCATTCAATTGCAGTGTCTTAGGAGGAGTAGTCTGATGTCAAATACCATGCTTGTTAAGTTGTCAATTTTGTACTAATTTTGGGATAAATTTCTTTAATAAGTTGAAATTATTGTGCAAAATTGATGGACTTGTTTCTAAATTGTTCTCAGGTGCTTGTCAACACATAGAAGATGAAATTGAACCAAAAAGATGAAATTAAAAGAAAGACAAGTCAAAATCTAAGCTGGCAAAAAAATAAATGACTAAGCATGGGCACATAAAAAGGAAAAGATTTTCTGTAGAATCTGATTTTAAAATCAGATTCTACATACGTGCCCACGCTTAGTTTAAAATCAGATTCTATAGAAAATCCTTTCCCTTGTACGTGCCCACGCTTAGTTTAAATCAGATTCGATACATTCAAGATCTTTATGATTTTGAAATTCAAATGTTGCCTTATTAATGGGGATTTACAACCTGAAGATCTGAAAGAGATATCTGTTAAAGATCATGATAAGATGAAGGATGAAAAAAATAAAAAAGCATACAAGACGTGTACTGTTCACATATTGACACTGTTCATGCAGACTAGAGCTGTTGTTTTTCTTTTTTTTTTACAGATTGTTTCTTTTCTGGTTTTTCTTGTTTTTAGGCTAGAATTTTCATATTTTTTTATAAAGGAATAGGGATGGAGACCTTATCTTTTGTTATTGTTCTATTTTCTTTTACTTTTGCTATGAGTAGCTAAACTTTTCTTCCTGGTTGAAGGGAACCTCGTTATTATCTAGTACGGTGAGATTCTAAATAAGGTTTCTTTTATTGATGAATATTAAATGTCTTCTGAATTGTTTTTCATGATTGAATTAATTGATTTCTAGGGTGCGCAACTAGGAATTAATTTGTTTAATTTATAGCTAGATTGGTAGGATATGACGTTCAATCTTGCTAATTACAAGTAGCAATTAGGATTACCATCTTTACGTTAGAGTTGGAAATTCTAAGAAAACAGTTAACTATATCAAATGCATGTCGTACATGTGTTGTCTTGTTCATTGGTTTCTTAGTTCTTAAAACTATTAATCAATTAAACTTAAGATCGTATCTAAGTTGTTGACTAATAAGAATGTTTAGAATACATGTTTCTATTCATTTAATCTTAAGGGAAAACACCCCTAATGAATGTTTGTTAATAGACTGAGTTTTATATCGAGGATCCATATTAGTTTGATAATGTCGGTGGCTCGAAACCAATGTTTGTTCACTAAATTTCTAGATTTGAATATTTTTTTATTTTCAATTTCGACCAATTTTAATTCCTTTATTTATATTAATTCAAACTCCCCATTTCATTTTAGTTTTCAACTCGTATAACATTTCTTGATAAAGTTTCTCATGGGAACGATCTCAACTTTTCACTAACTACATTTTTCATTGCTAGAGTTGGTATTAATTTTGTTACAAGCGACCGTAGTACCATCTATAGTCATTCTATTTCTTTATTACGTGATGCTTCCTTAGGTTATTACCTTCAGAACTTGCTTTGAATTGATTCCTTAAGTTATTCCTTAGGTGACAGTAATACCCTTTTATTATCCCTTGCTACCCAGTTGAGCCTTAACCATTTTGTTTCTTAAAAATACCCAAAAATTTTAGACTCGAAACCCCCCATTAGCCTACCTATTCACAAGCTTAGTATAGTATTAAGTAATGCATTAGTTAGGATTGTTGCAGAAATATTTTTTTCCGATATAAGTTGAGGATACTTCTGCTTTTGAATCACATTGTATTTATTTGCTATTTTATTTTATTCATAGTTTCTTCCATGTATTAAGAAAAAGAAAAAAATGATGAATAGTGAAAAATGAAAAATGAAAAATACTTTGAAAAGAAGAAGAAAAGAAAAGAAAAGAAAAGAAAAGAAAAAGGAAGAACACTTGATTAGCGTCGATAAGTGTAGAGTAGTAGCATATTTACACTTGTGTATCTCGAAATTATGTTTTGTTATCCCTTTTTACCCGATTTTACTTTATGAATGCTTGTGTTAAACCCTTTACCTGTTTTACCCAACTTAACCTTTACCACATTATAACTCGAAATAAGTCCTTTTGATCTATTTATGCACGCAATCATTATATAGGAGAATTGGTGTATTAGCCAGCCTATGGTAGTATAGTTTCCTATAGGAAGTTTGAGAGAAACACTAACCATCAAACACTTGAGAGAAATGAGTGAAATCATGAGGAAGATTCATTTTGCACCTATGCTTATCTTTGAGTGATAGTGCCATATGTTGAGTTTGCTTATCTACACTAGTGAAAAGTAGTCATGATATGTGTAGTAACTTGATCTTTGAGTTAGCTAAATTTTAAGGGATTGTATGTTTTAATCTTTGTGAAAATGTAAGTGATGGAATTGATTGGTTGTGTTTATTTTGCTTTAGGACAAGCAAAGATTTAAGTGTGGGAAAGTTAATAGTTGTGCATTAGTGTGTATTTTTCTAAGTATTTGGCATGTGTTTCTTGCTTAATATTTTATTATTGTTGTATTTTATGAGTCATTTTGAGTGAAAGAGGATGTGAGACCTCTGCGTAGAATAACCTCCTTGAGTAAAAAACATAAGTTTGGAGTCTTGAGAAAGGTGGAGATTCAAGGATCATCAATCATAGTTGAGAAAATAGCACATTAACATCCAAATTTCCAGATTTTGGCAAAGAAGAGGAGTTCTTTTTATTTAATTTTTAGTTGTTTTATCTCTTCTAGTCATTGTATGATGGAATATTCAATTATTGGGGATGTTATAGACACTATGAGTGGATGATTTATTTTTAGGAATTACTTTTGAACTATTTTGTTAAACTCCTATTTTATTAATTTGAATGATAGATGTCTTTGATGAATGTTGATTATATACATATACCTTGCAATAAATTGGGAGATTGAGTTGGGTAATCTGTGTCGATTGTACAACGAGAGTTGGCATTCTATATTCTTACATTCATTAAGTTAATTGAATAGTTGAAAGAGAGGTCTTGGATAATTTAATTGATCACCCATAGGATAACTTAATAACTAGTTAAATTGATGGAGTGATTCGGTAGATTGAAAGATTGCTTAATAGTCTTTATTTAATTTGGCGAGGGACAATTAATTACACTTTGAGAGATGGTAGTTTATACAATTGGACATCTTAGGTGAGACAAATTCAATTAATAAAATAGGAGGGACACAAGATAGGGAGAAAGTGATGTCTAGTTGTTAAAACCTTGAATTTCAATTTTCAACATTTTGGTGTTATCAATTGTTCATTGTTAGTCATTTAATTTTAATTTAATTCTTTAGTTTATTTCCATTAAACAATTTTATTTCTTAAACAAAGATTAATCTGAATTAAGTGGTGCCTAAGCATCAATCCTCGTGGGATCGATATCTACCTTTTAACTACTAGTAACAATCTAATACTTGTGATTTTTGACCGTAAAACTAGTAGATTGTTTTGCAATTAACACTTCATTAACATGCTTGCTCAAGAAAGATCAATTTCATTGGTCTCCTACCGCTCAAGAGGCTTTTGATAATATGAAATTAGCCATGACCTCTGCTCCAGTCCTGACAATCCCTGATTTTTCTAAACCATTTATGTTGGAGACAGATGCTTTAACCTCTGGCATGGGTGCAGTATTATTATAGGGCAAACATCTAATAACTCTTTTTAGCAAACAATTTTGTCTGAAGTTAGCCCTCACTTCCATTACATTTGAGAGCTTTATACGATAACCATGGCTATCAAAAAATGGAGGCAATATTTACTTGGACGTCAATTTATTATTCTGACAGACCACTAGAGTTTGAAAGAGTCGATGACACAAACTTTACAAACCCTAGAGCAACAATCTTATTTAGTCAAGCTTATCAGCTTTTATTTTTAAATTCAGTACAAGAAAGGTAACCATAATTTTATGGTTGATGCTTTATCGAGAATCCATGACCCTCATCACTGTTTGATTTTGACCAATCTATACTACATTTTATTATACCAATTAAGAGTCGAAAATCACCATCAATCTTCCACCAGAGATTTAATTCAACAATGGTCACATTCCCACCCCTATTATACTTATAAGGATGGTTTAATCATGTATAATGGCTATATATGGGTGAGTTTTTCTAGTACTTTTAAACAACTCCTTTTGGAAGAATTTCATACTACCCTATTGGTGGAAACATGGACGTTACAAAAACATTACACCGCTTATATGAGAATTTTTATCGAGACATCATGGCTTATTATGTTAAAATTTTTTTAAAGTAGTGTCGTATTTTCCAATAAACTAAGTACGAAACTAAGAAAGCAGGAGGTTTGATGTATCCATTTCCAATACCATCTACAACTTAGAAGGATCTCAACATTGACTTCATCACAAGTTTGCCACCATCGAATGGTTACTCTGTGATCTTGGTAGTTATTGATCGTTTCTATAAAGGAGTTTATTTTAGTGCTCTTCCATTGCACTATACTGCTTACAAAGTAGCTCAATTATTTCAGGAAATGGTTTGTCAATTACATGGGTTACCACGAAGTTTGGTTTTCGATCGAGATTCAATATTTGTTAGCCAATTTTGACGAGAATTTTTCAAACTCTATGGTACCAAATTATGGATGAGTACAACATATCATCCTCAAACTGATGGCTATGCTGAAATCATAAATAGAACCTTCACACAATATTTGAGATCCTTTGTCAGTTATAAACTTGCTTTGTGGTATAAATTCTTACCCCTGGTAGAGTGGTCATATAACACTGCTTAGCATTTGTCTATTGGCTTCTCTCCATTTGAAATTACATATTGCATAGCCCCACCTAACATTCTAAAATATACGTTAGGTACCACCACCAACGAAGTTGTTAATCAACTCCTTCATTCTAGAGAAGACATGTTGTAATTCCTTTAAAAATATCTCACAAAGGCACAACATTATATAAAACAATAAGCTGATCGTAAATGTCGAGATGTCCATTTTGCTATTGATGATTGGGTTTATGTCAAACTCCAACCATATTGACAAACCTCTATTGGCCACCCTTGTTATCTAAACTTAGTAAACATTTTTATGGACCCTACTAGATTGTAGAGCAAATTAATGCTATCTCTTATAAGCTGGCATTGCTGATCGGAGTTAAAATTCATCCAGTCTTTCATTGCTCCCTTCTCAAGCTCCATCATGACCCTCTTACTACCCCAGTTCTTGATTTTCCACCTCATTCCATTGATTGACAACCATTGATCGAGCTTTTGGTCATTATAGATTCTAAATTCGACACTTCATCTCACCCTCATCGCACATTTGTTTTGGTTCAATAGCTAGGCTTGTCACCAGAAGATAGTACATGGGAAGATTGTGACTCACTTAAGTCTACCTACCACCTCGAGGATAAGATGGTTTTCCATTCAGGAGGGAAGTTGTTACGATTACTGATCAACCCAGTAATGAAGAATAGGACGTGAGTAAGGGATCCATGAAGGAGGAAGAAGCAGGTTTTCAGGAATTAGGTCACCCAATAAGAAACCGAAGACATCCAACTTCATAGAATGATTACTATCATTAAAGGAATCTAGTTGTTACCGGAAGTTTAGGGATTTTTGTTAGATATACAACCATTTCATTTACATGCAAGGTAGTTTTTCCTTTCTGTTAGTAATACATTGATAGGTGACACGTGGATAAATTCCTGTATCGAGGTATGTGTATGAACAACTTTATATTGAAATGAAATGAAAGAAAATGAGGGAATCCTTAATTCAAATCCTTTCTTTGTTAATTTGGAGTCCCCTGACCTCGAATCCAAGAAACCTATCAAAATAACATTAATCATCTTGCATTTTTTAAGCGGTATTTTATCATGCTCCTATTTAAAAGATCAAAATCTTTTAAAGTTGCAAACCCATTAACTAATTTTATATGATACACTGTTTTTACATTTACTTTGTATTATGCTCTCGATAAAGATATGCAGCAAAATAATAAAAAAATTAAAGCCCTCGATTAGACACTTATCACATTTGTCACTGTTGCAATATATTTATCAAACTGAGTATTTGAAAAAAGAATGCCCTTTTGTGCTTTTTCATTCACAAATTTATACACAGTTCAACAATAGTTTTCTTCATTTTCTAATATATTTTGATGTGAGATACCAATCAAAATGATGTTCTTTTATTCTAAATTCTCTTAAATTGGATATAATAGTCTTTCTTATAATTGTATCATGGATCGCATTATACATAAGCCTCTATAACATTCTACTATAGAAAAAATTAAATTTAATTACCAATAATTAGATGAGAGTCGTGAAGATATATTATAAGACTTATATAACCTATAGGTTCTCACACAATGTAAGTCGTAATAGTTTGACTTACAATCTTTTTTTATGATCGATTTTGTACATATGATAGAAATCATGTGTTATGATATTATCTCCTTTTCATTTAGAGTGAAAGTCTCTTGTTCAAGAAATAATGCTTATATGTTAGTTTAAACATAGTTAATGTCTAATTGGAGGGAGAGATTGTTGTGGGTCTAGCGCTATTTTGTGGATATTCACTTAACTAATTCTAATAAATCTAAACTCTAGAAGTATTAACTATCTCATTGGATCAAAATAAGTGTATATTATAAATCTTATCCTTTTAAAGATTTGAAGATAAGCTTGAAGACAAAAGTTGCATAAGACAAACACACGATGATAAAAGAGTTTTAGCATCCAAATAGCTTTCATCAACTACACTTTTATTGAAGTTTGATTTCTAGAAAGAGAGTATTGATGTTTATGTCTATGTGCACACATACACACGCGCGCGCGCGCGTGCACACACACACACACACACACTCACACACATCAATTTGTACTTAATTCTAGAGATGATTACTAGAAGTCTTTTTACAAAGCTCAAAAGAGAGGTTTTGTTATAGTTTTCATGAGAGAGACTTATTAGATTGAAATCTTCAACTCTTGTATCTTGTTATTTGATAGTTAGTGAATTTTTTGTCAGTTTGGCCAATAGTTTTTACCTCAACATTATAGAGCTTTTCACATTAAAATCCTATGTTTATTATCATTCAATAATCTTAAATCCATAAGTAAACTGTTATTTATTGAATGATCTTGAAGATCTTATGAATGTTATTGCTTAAAGCAGTGCAATAAGTGGTATCAGAGCCTGAGGTATGGATAATGAAAATAGCTCTCTAATAAAGTTGATATCGACCAACTGATCCATATAAAGACCTATAATGGAAGATTTCCTATAATGCAAGGCTCTCTTTGATCCAATCAATATAGATAGAAGTATAAAAGACAGTGTCTCATCTTAGCCAGAGAAGATGACAAATAAAGAGTGGGAGAAGATGAAGCGAAAAACCTTGGAAACTATTAGGTAGTGGATATATATCATCATCTTTAATCATGTATCCCAAGAAACATACCCTTTTAAGCTATAAAAGAAGTTGGAGGGTCTCCATGAATAGGAGACTATTTATAATAAGGCCTTTTTAATTAAAAATCAACAAATCCCCTCTTCATACACTAATAACCACTTGCCTTCATGACCAATCTTCTTCTTCTAGGTTTTTAGTATCAACCCAACCACCTGTCTTTCTTTATTATCTGTATCTCATTTCCTGTTATGAAGCTATTATATATATGAATGTTTGATTGTATACACTATATGTTGTGTTAAGCTTCTTTTAATCTTCAAGAGAACATAGATGGAAATGAAGGTGGTGGCAATGTCACGATGGTCCGTAAAGGATTAGGGAATTCGATTGTTTTGGAAAATTTGTCGATTCCAATTATTATGTTTGTTCAATTACGTATGCACGTGTTCCAATTTGAGTTCGTGATACGGTTTGACTAAACTAGCTATCTAAGTTCTATACTAATTATGTCTTAGGTGAAGCATATCATTCTGGCAGTTCCTCTAATTTAGTGATCCATACTGTATCTGGGGATTCGTTCACTGTGTCTTCTGCTAGTTTAGTTACAACCAAGAAGTTATTGGAAAAGGGTGTCAATAACCCAACACCAGAGGGAAGATCTTTGACCTTTTCAATTGATACCTTTGAATATGCAAGGACCTTTCTTGAAAATCCAAACATAGGGAACACATTTACCTTTACTAACTCTTATGTCATTTGAAATCCAAAAGCATAATTATTTCATTTCCTTTTCAATGGAATCAGTGTGAAACTTTATTTATTTTTCTGTATGGAGGAATTTTAGAAACAACCTCTCTATTAATTAGGAGTAAGACTGCATACTATTGGACCTTCTCAGACCCCACGTATCATGGGATTCATACTGGGTGTTGTTGTATGTTTGTAAGAATTGTTAAACTTCTAATTAAAATCTTGTACTACTTACCATATATCATTATATTATATTGCTACCATTTCCAATATTTTTATAAATTATTATTTTTTATAATAAATATTAATGATTAAGAATAGTAGTTAACTTAAATTTATGATATTTTTATCCTATTAAAATTAAAAGTTTTGATATGATTATCTTTCTTTGTCCAAAATATATTTACTTTTTAAAATTTAAATTACCTACCATTTGTCTTTTCAACAATATGCAACAAAAGATAGCTTAAATAGGATTATATAAATGTCAATTATAATTAACCTTAACTAGGATTATTATGTACACTTAGCATTCCAGATATTATTAATTTTAGGAATACTATCACATACAAAATTCATCAAAAATTTCTCTAACAAATTATCAAATTATTTAAAGAAAAATTTTGACGTCAAACTTATCATATTCAACCTCTAGCGACGATTTACAAAATTGTCACCAAATATTATCATATTGGAGAAAATTTTCAAAATGGTCTTAAAAAGTTGCTCCTTCTGTGACGCTTCTCAACAATCGTCACAAAATATATTCGTTTATCAGAACTTTGTGTGACAATTTAGATAATCATCTCAAAACGACAATATATTGGCTACAAAAAATGTTCCCCATTGCTATTGTAGCTGCCATTTATAACAATTCAGTGTAGTCGCTGCCAAATATCTTGATTTTCTATGACCACTTACAACGATATCAATATTCGTAGCTAAAGGCTGCTATATTCGCTACAAAATTATGTAACCATTGCAAAAACTTCTCCTATTATGATGATTTTCTTTAATTGTTATGAAATATATTCATTTACCGATGATTTTCTTTAACGTCGTAAAATATTGTGCTTTGGTCGCTAAAGAAAATGTAGCCAAAAGTCCCATATGTTGTTGTGGGACAATACTTTTTAAGTCCAAATCTTTAATAGATTGAATTGGGATTTTTCCTTTAACGAAAGGGTTGTATGCCTTACTTAAGTCAACAAAAAACTATATAAATATGAAACATTGATTTGCAAATTTAATGATGACCATATTACATTTATGTTTTTGTTCAACTTAGGTCAAATTCTACTTTATTTATATAGGATTCAAGATTTTGTTGCACATTGGATGTTTGAGAGTAATTACATAGGATTTAAGAGTTTGCTATATTACATATTACATTCTTTTCATTCAGAGTTATTTAAAGAACAAGCAAACATAAGAAATGCATTATAATAGATAGTTATACTGTACTTTGATTTTCCTTTTCTTTTTATTTCATCACTTTGATTATTTTGAAGTTTAAATTATAAAACTCATTTAATTGAACCTACCTATCTAATGAACATGCTTCACTCTTGAACTTTTAATGTATTTCATAATATAATTATATGATTTGTTCATTATAAAGAAAATTATGAATCCAATCCTTAATGTAATACTCATAAAGTTTTTTAATATCTCTAGAATAAGAGGTTCAATTATGGGCATTTTTTAACTTATTGACAATAATGAGAAGTTTATTCAATCAT
>JAOTAY010005540.1:0-15487 GCA_025629805.1 Erythroxylum baracoense
TATATTTTGTATTTTTGGATTATGAGACCAATGATGTATTTGGGTCTTGAAATGCCCATTAAAGCTTTGTAAAACTCCTTTCTTTTGATGTAAATGAAATATGTTTATGTTTTGGTCATGACTGTCTAAGTTTTCGCATTGCATTTTCAAGCATTCATAGGGGTAAAATTTATGTTCTGACTTTAGGGAAAAATTGTATTAATCTAGGTTGATTTGGACAATGTTGTCTTCTTAGAAGTTGTAGTTTATCCTCTTAGCTTTCCAATGATATAAAGTGTGTTATTTTTGGAGATCGGATTTGAAAGATATGCTTTTTACAAGTTAATGATGCTACACATGGTGTATAATGGACACTTTATAGCCTTTTTCTTTACATGAGTTAACAGAAAATGAGTACTATGGTGTTTTGAAATGGGAATAATCAGTGTGATAAGTTAGAGATGAAATAAAGTGATGAAGGGAGTTGAATGTGTGCTAAATTATTGAAGAATGTATTGACATGGTTGATATTGTAATTTTATTATTATGATCAACAATTTATGATGAATGTGCATAAGTTTGAATGTTATGTTTTTGAGTTGATGATCAAACATAGATTATGATTTGGTTGTTAATGATATTAAGTTGAAATGAAAGTGACATGAAGGGAAATTGATAAGGAAAATAAGTTAGAAATGGTAGATATGCATAAGAGGGGTCATAGGTAACTTGTAGGAGTTAGAAATCTAGAAATTTACCCATAAATGTCCGTTAGGTGGACTTGATGTCCGCTGGGCGGACCTTCTCGGAAATTCCAGCGTTCTAGCTCAGTTTATGTCCATTTGGAGGGACATATGTCCACTAAGTGGATATTCTCGAGACAATTGTATAAATGCACAATTTTTGACCCTCTAGAAGGAAAAATCTTTCTTCAAAGTCTTCATAGAAGTTGTAGAACTCGAAGTCATCTTCGACACCGTGCTTAAATGACCTTGATCCAAAATCCATAGTAAAAGTTATAATTTTTGTCCCAAATCATGTACATTTATAAGTTGTGGGCTTATCGATGCTTTCCTATGATTCATTTAAGCTTGAATGGAGCTTGAAATGTACTTGGTTTGATGTGGAAATAAGAGATAAAATGAGTGATATGTTTAGGCCGACAATTGAGGATATAAACATAAGAATGGATTGTCATATATCAAGTACTCAATTATGGATGTTTGGGATGTTGTAAGAACCCTACGGAGTGCTGCGCACACGTTTTATGACTCTCGAGTTAGACTCTAAAAATGGAGCCTAACAAAATTGGTATTTGAATTAGTGTAGAATGATGTTATGTTAGAGGTAGTGGATTATCGATAAATTGGTGTGAAATTAGTGTTAAAATATGTGTTGAATTCGGATGAATGGAGGAGGAAATTTGCAGGGCACGATCATGGCCCTCACCCCACGATCATGACCTAAAAAAAATAGTCTTTGTCACAACCCAAAATGTTTCTGTCATGATCATGGTAGGGACACCACGATCGTGGCTAGACTTATGGAGGTAAAGAGTTTTCCTTTAATTGTTATATGAACAAATCAATACTAGGGTGCTTCCATATGATGTAAGTAGGTTTAAATAAGATCTTGAATGACCCTAGTTGATGAGAAATGAGGTGATTAAAGTGAGTAAAGTGTATTAGGTATTAAAGAATGATTAAAAGATGTTCATAATTGATTATGAGATGTGAATAAAGGAAATATACCTGGGATTGTCAATATGAGCATGCATTATACCTTACAGATACACATTTGTGTATAATGAAATGTTTATGTGATTGTGCAATTAATAATGTGTGTGCATTATATGTGTTGTATGAAATTGATATACAAGATTCAACATTCGCATCCAGACGTTTCCGGATCATGGAAGCTAATGCTAATCTGGAGTGTACTGTGAGTCGACTTAGATGGTCTCACTTTCATTGTTTGTTTTTGTTTTAAATTTCTGTATTGAATTATTTCTGACTATGAATGTGATTGAGACAATTCCAGACATTAATAGTCCTAGGAGTTTGATAAATGTGAGAATATAGGAAGTGCTCATTGTATGTGAATTGGACTGAAATAAATAATTCTCAAAATTATTGTTGAATGCTGGACATCGATCCGATGAATATATGTGAATGTGAATGGGAAAATTTGAGCACTAGTGACTGTTTGAAAATATATGAATGTAGTGCATTTCATTACATGAATGCATGAAAGATAAAGGATGTTGTGATCAGAGTAGCCACCGAAAAAGAGCTTAAAGCTCATAAATTGAAAAAAAAAGCTTAAAGCTCAGAAAATGGTAAGAGCCTCTGGCTCACTATGTAAAATGAGCCCTGTATCTCCAACGGATAAGGTACAGTTATTAATGAGCCTGGTATCCATAATAGATACGGGGCAGTTATAGGCACTCGGCCACAATAATAACAATTGAAAGTGAGTATCATGAGCATTGCATATATAATTGATATGTGTGTTTTAAATGATTGAAATGAACTATTTGACTGCTTTGAATGTGAACTATGAAATGATGTGTATTATATGCTGACATGAAGTGTATGTGAATTTGAAGGATGAACTATAGGTCTTATGTGATATGAGTGAGCCATCGAGGATGGTCCACTCACTGAGTTTGCAAAACTAACCCAATATTTGCAATATTTTTCAGGCTCAGAGGAGATATCCAGTTAAACTAACTGCAGTCTATGAATTGCATTTGTGTAAGAGATAGAGGTCGGGATCAGAATGTATTATTTCTAATAACCCATTCACTTGTTCACCTTTTCCTTTAAAAGGTAATTTAGCCATCTTGCTTAATAAGCAAGATTCACATGTGTCATATGATTCACATTCAAATGACCCTAAGCTACCATTCCTGTATAGCTTAGATAAACGTCTCTCACTTATATGGCCAAGTCAATTATTCCATAAGTAAGATGATTTTAAGTTATCCCGTTTTTTTCTTTTATTGTCATTAATATTTAAAATTGGATTGCACATATCTAAATATGTAAATACCATTGGACAATATAGGAGTATCATACAATATTTCATTCAACTTAATTGAACAACTATTGCTAGAAAAAGTTAAAGGAAATTCTGTTTTTTTAAGACATGAAACAGATACAATGTTTTTTGTCCCAGCGGGTACATGATAACAATTATCCAAAATTAAATGTGGTTCACTAGGAAGATACAAAACATAGGTTCCTACGGCTAATGCAGTAACTCTTGTTCCATTTCCCACATATAGGTCCATCTCTCCCTTCTTGAGCGGTTTACTATCCCTGAACCCTGCATATAAACACATATATGTGAGCCACATCTGGTATCTAATATCCAAATGTTATGATCAGAAATAGTATTAACCTCAATAATAAATAATATGCTTAAAGTAGACGGTGGAGCACCTAATGCTTTCTTCTGCTTCAATTACTCCAGATAGGCTTTACAATTCTTATTCTAATGCCCTTCCTTATTGCAATGGAAGCATATTCCCTTTGGTGTATTGTCCTTTGTCTTCTTTTTGGCTACACGTCCCATTGGCTTCTTGGACTTCTTCTTCTTCTTCTTTTGGTTACTCTTGCGAGAACTAGAAACAGAGTCCATCAGTGTTATAGCCTTACTGTTCTTCCTGACAGTTTGCTCAGTTGTTTTGAGTAAATTAATCAGCTCAGATATCAAAGCGGATATTTAGTTCATCCAATAGTTAAGCACAAACTATGAATAAGTATCGATCAAACCAGTCAGAATTAAATCTATACTTAATTTATGATCCATTATGAAACCAAAATTTGTTAATCTCTTAATGTATCCATTCATCTTCTGCACATACTATACTAGAGACGATCCTTTAGCCATCTTAGAGTGAAAGAGCAACCTCGAGGTCTCAAACCTTTCAGATCCAACTTGCTCATTAAATAGTTCCCTTAGATGGTAAACTATAGTATGAGCATCAATAACCTCATACTGCTTTTTGCAGTTTTGGTGACTGTTCGCTCAAGGTTACACGCTGTAAGTTTTAATATTTTTTTAACCTTGGTAATTACTAGAAGCACACGGGTCATTCACATAGTACTTAAGGTGTCAATCCCATGAGGAAGGGAACTAGTCCTAAGTTTAATGGCAGGTAAGTCACAAACCTAACAACTACTGCAGAAATGTAAATCAATCAAGAATCAAATACGAGAATTTAAATCACCAAAATAACAAACAGAAACAAACTCACACAAATAATCCGAAATTCAACCTAGAAGTGACCAATTGAGAGAAAGGGAAAATGTATTCGAAATTAAAGAAAATATACCCAATTATGAAAATTTTGATTTAATGGGCCTAGACAATCCTATGGTGAATTACTCTCTCTCGAGTTATAATTCTTAACCCTAATTAATAATCCCTAATTCAAATTATGAAAATTGCGATCTCTCGATCCGCAATTAGCCCAAAACCTAAATTAGTCTTAAGTTATCTATTAACCTACCGAGAATCTATGTTCAATCTCTCGTTACACGATTCTACCAGTTTGATTCAACTGTCTACCTATCGATTTATCTAACTCTCGTTAGCCTAAATCGATGATTTTCACCTAGCTCACCCTCTTAGTTTATTGCCAAGTTATGAAGAATTAAAATTGAATCACAAATAAATTGAATAAAATACAATCAAATAAATTTTATTAATCTCAAGAACAAAATACCCAAGGTGAGTTTAGACAAAAGATCAACACTCAACGACAATATCCAAATCTTATACATCAATGAAATCGGAATAAAAATAGAAAATACTGTTGAAATGGACCTCGGAGATAGCGACTGCGGGAAACTGTCTGTTCTGGGAGGTACGTCGCGTTAAACATATCTCTGTGCCTTTCTTCGTTCATCTCCTTCCTCAATTACTTGATCTCTCTCTAGGACTCTCTCAAAATTTTGAAGAATCTCCCTTTTTGCACAGCTCTTTTAGCTCTTTAAAAACTGCTAGTGGCTACTAAGTATTGTTCTATTTATTCTATAATAGCTTTCGGTCAAATTCGGGGTTAAAACGGTCCAAAAAATCACCCAAAAATCTAGTTTTTGTGTTAGCCCGACGCTAGGCATGATCGTGGCTCTGACTGCCACAATTGTGGTCGGCACTTTAACCTTTATGTCAGGATCGTGGCTTGACTTGACACTCTTTGTCACTATCGTAGCTCTTGGTGCACGATCGTGGCTTGGCTGTAGCTGGCTCTTCCTTTTCTATCACGATCGTGGCCAAAATGCACAGTCGTGGCCTATGTCTTTTAACCCGAAACTCTTTAAATCTTCACGTTCTTCCCTGTATACCTTGCAACACTAGCACACACATCAAAGTACCTAAAAAATATACAAATTAAGCTCAAAGATTCAAACTAACCCATAAAAACACTTAAACACAAAAACTAACCTAATTAAACCCTAATTGCATACTCAACACTCAACTTAACACAAAATGCATAACAAATTAAATGCTAAAACATCATTCAAAACACTACTATCAACATCCCCACGCTTAAACGTTTACTTGTCCTCAAGCAAACAAAACAACAGCACCTAATAAAACAAACACACCATGCAATAATGTGATAATGGCTCTAATCTTCATGAACTAAATTTAATCTTGGACACACCCATTGAAATTATGTCAAATCATTAACTTGAAAAATATGTGTCTAGGGGCTTTGAACTAAATATACAACTAACTCAAGACCAAGTGTTAACCTATTTATCTATTTCAATTGTGCAGACACATTAATAATTTTTCGATCCCTCAAACTTGGTAATTGTTCCTAAGTATAGTTCTATGAAAATTCAAGCCTATTACAAGTCTGGTAGGTTTTTATTTAAACAAACAATTTTTATTTTTATTTTTATTTATTATTATTATTATTTAACTTGGGACTTAGCCTTTTACTCGGAGGTAAACATTTGTGATGAATGTCGATCTAGTTGCTTGACTAAATCACTTATTAACAGCTTGGTTGAAACTTCATTATAGTTTTTTATGCGAAGGCACACATTTGTGATGTGTGTCAATCCAGTTACTCAGCTACATCACGTTTTTAACTAGCTACTAGCTCTATTCATAACCTAAAGGCCAATAGAATAGTGATTATTGAACACTTATTAAACACTTTTTTTAATTGCCTACCTTGTTGCTTTAAACTATTCGTTTCCATTAAAAAATAGTAGTTAAGCTACTTAGCTAAAAGGCCTCAAATTATGAATGAATGTCACAACCTATAGGGTGCTAAATTTACACTAAGTCCTAATTAGGCTGTATGTTTATCTAAAGGCCCCCTAATTCACTAATTTTGCAAGCTAATAATTGTTCACAACCTAATAGACTATGTCCAAAATTAAAAAACAAATTCACTCAATCTAAGCCATGGACACATTCACACACTTCACACAAAGTAACCTAATACTATCATACAGTATGCAAAAGCGCATTCAAAAGCAAAACACACAATCCCTCCCTACACTTGAACGACACATTGAGGACAATGTGAGAAGGGTACACAAACACTAGGGGGAATTAAAAAATAATATACGAAAAACATAAGGATAAAATACTAATAAAAATGAAAGAAAAGGATTAGAACACGAAACCACTTATGGTGATAGAGGTGGTGATGGCGATAATGTTGAGACTAATTCCACTTGATATAGAGAGTGTTTCCCTATCCTATAAGTGATTCAAGAGATCAAAAGAATTAGCAATCCAAATCGTTCTAAATCATTCAAACTTATTTAAGAATTTAAAACAATCCTAACTACACAACAATTTAAATCTAACTACTAAACGTGCTATGGTCATTAGTTTGACCTCTATCCTTTAAAACTCAGCCAAGATTAATTATAAGTAGCTTGCTTCCACCTTTTTCGTTCAACATCAATTTCGTAGCCTGTGATTCCAAATGGTCAGAAGGACAATATTGATAAAGTTAAGAAAACTAATTAATTTTATCAATATCCTTCTTATTAATAAACTGTCAATAAAATAGGGAATAACAAAACTCCCTAAATCTTCCATTGAATCTAACAGTCTGTCCTGTATGAAGGTGAATTGCTCTCCTTCTTCCCGCATCACCTTCGTCTCCTTTGCTTCTTCCGCTTCATGAACAGAGACCTTTATCGCTTCTTCAAACTCAATGTTTGCTATCGTCTATTCATCGTCCTTTTATTCATTATAAGATTCAAACACATCAATTATCCTGAATGAGCTATTAACCTTCAGATTCTTAAATACATCATTCATATGAAATGTCTCTTCATCATGATCAATCCAAAGGATAAGGTTCTTTGCATGGACATTTACCCAAGAATTTTTTATTTTCACATGTGGTATATCCAAGACTAGTGAATAATAGAGAGGGTTGGAATTCTTTTCCTTATACACTTCCATTGTCTTTTATTTGCTAACAAATTTGGGTTCGGCATTGTCTTCCTCCGGTTCTTCTTGATCTACTGCATTCTTAAGTGTGATAGCCTTGTATTGCTCTAGTTTTCATAATTCCATTTTTCTCAAAAATTCTTCCACACTTCTCTTACAAAATTCACAGGAAAGCTGTCTTACTTGAATCTCTAAGTTATGAATAGAAGCGGCATCATTTTTCGTCACTTGATTAATTTGCACTTCTAGTCTCTTTTGCCCTTCTTCCATGACTGTGAGCTTATTCAAGATCTTGTCCAATTTAGAATCCCAGGAACTGGATTCGTCATGTTGAAGAATCAAATAGATCTTAATGTCCTATATGAGTACGTGCATTGTTGCACCAATAGAAATTTAGGTGGTTCTACCATCCCGAAGTGTACATGGTCCAATAAGGGTTGTTGTTTCTCCAACCATACTGTGACTCATTGTAATTCTTAAAATTTCCTTGCTCCCTATAATATCTATCTTCCATCATTTTTCAGCATTCAACTCTTCAGATATCTCATTCTAAGATGTCTTTATTTGTCTTTACTTTATGCCCTAATTTTTTTAACAAAAATAAAAGTTAGTGGAAAAGCCTTAGAATAAAGAACTAAATTGTCTTCCCCAACAATGGCGCCAAAAAATTGTTTGCTTAAGGTTACACGCACTAAGTTTTACTATTTATAACCTTGGTAATTACCATAAGCGCACGCATCGTTCGTGTAGTACTCAAGGTGTCGATCCCATGAGGAAGGGAACTAGTCCTAGAATCTAATGGTAGCTAAGTTCGCAATACCTAATTAAACAACTACTGTAGAAATTAAAATTAATCAAGAATCAAATATGAGAATTAAAGCACAAAAAGAATGAACAAAATAGCCAGCTCACACAAATAATCCGAAACTCAACCTAGAAGTGACCAATTGAGAGAAAGGGGGAATTAATTCGAAACTAAAGAAAATCTACCTAATTATGTAGTTTCCGACTTAAAGGGCCTAGACAATCCTAGGGTGAATTACTCTCTCTCGATTTATAATTCTTAACCCTAATTAATAATCCCTAATTCAAATTATGAAAATTGCAATCTCTTGATCCGTAATTGGTCCAAAACCTAAATTAGTTCTAAAGTTGTCTATTAACCTACAGGGAATCTACGTTTGATCTCTCGTTACATGACTCTATCGGTTTGATTCAACTCTCTACCTATCAATTTACCTAGCTCTCGTTGGCCTAAATCGATGATTTTCACCCGTCTCACCCTCTCAGTTTGTTGCCAAGTTATGAAGAATCGAATTTGAATCACAAATAAATGGAACAAAACACAATCAAATAAATTTTATTAATCTCAAGAACAAAACACTCGAAGGTGAGTTTAGACAAAAGATCAACACTCAGTGACAATATTCCTAGTCAATATCCAAATCTCATATGTCAATGAAATCAAAATAAAAAATAGAAAATACTGTCGGAATGGATCTTAGAGGTAGCAACTGTGGGAAACCGCCTATTCCGAGAAATACGTCGTGTCAAACATATCTCTGTCCCTCTCTTCCTTCGTCTCCTTCCTCAATCGCTTGATCTCTCTTTAGGTCTCTCTATGATTATTTGTAGAATCTCCCTCTTTGCACAATCATCTCGACTCTTTAAAAACTCCTAGTGGCTGCTAGGTATTGTTTTATTTATTCTGTAGCATCTCTACGTCAAACTCGGGGTCAAAACAGTCCGAAAAATTATGTCAGCTCGATACAGGGCACAATCGTGACTAGCACTTTAACCTTTCTGTCACGATCGTGGCTTGAAGTGCACAATCGTAGCCTAACTTGACGCTTTCTATCACACAATCGTGGCCTCTGGTGCACGATCGTGGCCTGGCTATTGCTGACTTTTCCTCTTCTGTCATGATCGTGGCCATTGTGCAAGATCATGGCCTATGTATTTTAGCTCGAAAACTCCTCAAATCTTCTCCGTTCTTCACTGTTTACCCTGAAATACTAACAAACCCATCAAAATACCTAAAAAATATAACAATTAAGCTCAAAGACTTGGTCTAACCCATAACAACACTAAAAAACTCAAACTAACATAATTAAACCCTAAATGCACACACACCACTCAAATTGATACTAACTAAATAGCAAATTCAACCCTAAAACATATGCAATTACATAACTATCAACATCCCCACACTTAAACGTTTGCTTGTCCTCAAGCAAACAAAACAACAACATACAACAAACACAAAACACGCAATGCAATAATGAAGTAATGACTTTGATCTTCATGAAATGAATTTAATCTTGAGCACAATCATTCAGTTATGTTAAATCATTAACATGTAAAATCTATGTCTAAGGGCTTTGAACTAAATATACAAGTTAATCGGGATCTAAGTGCTAATTTATTTACCCTTTTCAATTGCACACGCATATTAATAATTCTTTGGTCCTTCAGACTCTGTAATTGTTCCTAAGTATATTTTCATGAAAATTCAAGCTTATTGCAATTTCGGTAGGTTTATTAATGAAACATAACTTTTTTAAATTTTATTTTTGAACATAGACTTAGTCTTTTTATGTGGAGGTAAACATTGGTAATGAATGTCGATCCGGTTACTCAACTAAGTCATGTTTTTATTACACAGCTTGGTTGAAGGCAAACATTAGTAATGAATGTTGATCCAGTTACTCAACTAAGTCATGTTTTTATTATACAGCTTGGTTGAAACGTCATTACGGCTTTTTGACGCAAAGGCACACATTTGTGATATGTGTCGATCCAGTTACTCAGCTATTATCATGTTTTCAACTGGATACTAACTTTATTCATAACCCGAAGGTCAGCAGAATAGTAATTTATTAAACTAACATTTTTTTTGCTATTTGTTTTCATGAAAAATACTAGTTAAGCTACTTAACCTAAAAGACCTCAATTTATGAATGATTCTGACAATCTAAAGGATGCTAAATTTACGCTAAGTCCTAATTAGGCTGTATATTCATTTAAAGGCCCCCTAATTCACTAATTTCACAAGCTAATGATCGTTCACAACCTAATAGACTATGTCCAAAATTAAATAAATTTCACTTAATCTAAGCCATTGACACATTCACACATTTCACACAATGTAACCTAATACTATCATACAGTATGCAAAATTACATTCAAAATAAAACACACAATCTCCTCCCTACACGTGAACAATACATTATCCTCAATGTGAGAAGGAAGTACACATAAACATATAAACAAACGGTGAAGACAAAAATTAAAGTAAAAAATAGATAAAATGAACAATAAAAATAAAATAAAATAATAAAAATAAACATAAAGACAAAATAAAATTGAAGGCTAATTTAGGAAAGAAAAATTAACGAATGGAAAAATTGGGTTAGACATAAATCTTATAGATATGGAGGTGGTGATGGCGATAGTTTTGAGACCAAATCTGCTTGACATCCAGAGTGCTTCCCTATCTTATAAGTGATTCAAGAGAGCAAAAGAACTAGCAGTCCAAACCATTCCAAATCATTCAAGACTTATTTAAGAATTTAAAACAAACCTAACTACACAACAATTTAGATCTACTACTAAATGTGCCAATTTATGGTCATTAGCTTAACCTTCATCCTGTAAAACTCAGCCAGGATCAATTATGAATGACTTGCTTTTACCCTTTTCATTCAATATCAATTTTGTAGCCTGTGAGTAAGCTACAAATTACAAAATGATCAAAAGGAAAATATTGATAAGTTAAAAAAACCAATAAAGCTTAGTAATATCCTTTTTTCAAGCGAACTATTAATAAAACAGGGAATAACAAAACTCCTTGAATCTTCCATGGAATCCAGTAGTTTGCTCGGTAAGAGGGTGAGTTGTTCTTTGCTTGGGTCTTCCTCATTCGCCCTCATCTCCTTGTCTTTTTTAGCTTTCTGAGCAGATACGTCCATAGCTTCTTCAAACTGGGTGTCCGTTGTCATCTGTTCTTCGTCCTCACATTCCTCAGAAGATTCGAACACATCAATTATCCTAAATGAGCTACTAACCTTTGGATTCTTAAATACAACGTTCATGTTGAATGTCTCTTCATCATCATCAATCCAAAGGGTAGGGTTCTTTGTATGGACATCTATCCTAGATTTGTTGATGCTTACACATGGTGTACTAAGATTTGACAGATAGTATAAGGGGTTTCCATCCTTCCCTTTATCCTTTTTCTTGAGTTCTTGGTCTTCTATAAGGTTGGGATTAGCTTGATTTCTCGCAGGTTCTTTTAGCTTTCCCCGATTCCTAAGTGTGATAGTCTGACATGGTTCTATTGAATTTACTTTCATGCTGCGTAGACAATTTTCCACACTTTTCCTACAAAATTCCCTAGAAAGCTGGCCTATTCGAACTTCTAAATCGTGAATAAAAGATGCATGATCTTCTGTTACTTGTTCAAACTTCTTTTCCAATCTCTTCTGGTTCTCTTCCATATCCATGAGCTTATCCATGATTTTGTCCAACTTGGAATCCTATGAACTGGATTCATCATATTGAAATTTAGCTTGGTCTTGATGTTTTAAATGATTCCCTACATTATTATACTAATAGAAATTGGGGTGGTTCTGCCACCTCGGAATGTATGGGTCTATATAAGGAGGATGATTTCCCCAATCAAATTGGGGCTCATTGAATTTCAGAAAAGCCCCTTGCTCCCTATAATATCTATCTTCCATCATTGTTCTTTCCATTTCTTCTTGTAATCTAGCTCTTTAGATGTCTCATTTCTCAATTTAAGATGTCTTGATGTGTCTCTACTTTATGCCCAAAATTTTTTTAAAACAAAAGTTAATGGGAAAGCCTTAGACTAAAGAACTAAACTATCGCTTTCCCCGACAATGGTGCCAAAAACTTGTTTGCTCAAGGTTACACGTGCTAAGTTTTACTATTTATAACCTTGGTAATTACCACAAGTGCACGAGTCATTCGTGTAATACCTAAGGTATCGATCCTTCAAGGAAGGAAACTAGTCATAAAATCTAACGACAACTAAGTTTGCAATACCTAATTAAACAACTACTACAGAAATTAAAATTAATCAAGAATCAAATATTAGAAATTAAAGCACCAAAAGAATGAACAAAATAGCTAGCTCACACAAATATTTCGAAACTCAACCTAGAAGTGACCAATTGAGAGAAAGGGGGAATTAATTTAAAACTAAAGAAAATCTACCCAATTATGTAGTTTCTGACTTAAATGGCCTAGATAGTCCTAGGGTGAATTACTCTCTCTCAAGTTATAATTCTTAACCCTAATTAATAATCCCTAATTCAAATTTTGAAAATTGCGATCTCTCGATCCCCAATTGGTCCAAAACTTAAATTAGTTTTAAAGTTGTCTATTAACTTATCGGGAATCTATGTTTGATCTCTCGTTACACTACTCTACGAGTTTGATTCAACTCTATACCTATTGATTTACCTAGCTCTCATTAGCCTAAATCGATAATTTTCACCTGGCTCACCCTCTCAGTTTGTTGCCAAATTATGAAGAATTGAATTTGAATCACAAATAAATCGAATAAAACACAATCAAATAAATTTTATTAATCAATAACAAAAAATCCGAAGGTGAGTTTAGATAAAAGATCAACACTCGACGATAATATTTCTAATCAATATCCAAATCTCATACATCAATGAAATCAAAATAAAAAATAGAAAATACTGTCAGAATGGATCTTAGAGGTAGCGACTATGGGAAATCGCCTGTTCCAGGAAGTACGTTGCGTCAAATGTATCTCTGTCCCTTTCTTCCTTCGTCTCCTTCCTCAATCGCTTGATCTCTCTCTAGGTCTCTCTCGAATTATTTACAGAATCTCCTTTTTGTACAGCTCTCTTAGCTCTCTAAAAACTCCTGGTGGCTGCTAGGTATTGTTCTATTTATTCTGTAGCAGCTCTAGGTCATACTTGGGGTATAAACAGTCTAAAAAATCAACCAAAAATTAAGTTTTTGTGTTAGCCCGACTTAGGGCACCATCGTGGCTCTGGCTGCCACGATCTTGACCAGCACTTTCACCTTTCTCTCATGATCGTGGCCTGAAGTACACGATTGTGGCTTGAATTCACGCTCTCTGTCACGATTGTGGCCCTTGATGCACAATCGTGGCCTAACTGCTGCTGACTCTTCCTCTTCTGTCACTATCGTGGCCAATGTGCACGATCGTGGTCAATATCTTTCATCCCGAAAACTCCTCGAATCTTCTCCGTTCTTCACCGTTTACCCTGAAACACTAACAAACCCATCAAGGTACCTCAAAAATATAACAATTAAGCTCAAAGACTTAGTCTAACCCATAAAAACACTAAAACACTCAAACTAACATAACTAAACCCTAAATGCACACACACCACTCAAATTCACACTAATTAAATAACAAATTCAACCCTAAAACACATGCAATTACATAATTATCATATGATAAGAGCTAGTACAACATAGAAAGCAATTCACGACTTAGAAGCCTTTAGGAATCAATTAAAAAAGCTTAGAAGAAGAAGATATTGGAATAAGAACAAAGTGAAACTAAAAGGAAAAAAATGCTTAAAGTTGCCACCTATTATTCATATCTGTAGTAAGCGATAGATGAATATTTTTAGCATAAATATGTAATCGGGTCATGTTGATAATTCTGTTGGCAAGAAAATATTTGTCTTCCTTCTTATCCTTGAAACATCAATTGTTTCACTCTTGTCAGATACAATAGACAGTAATGGTAAAGGCAATTTTGAGCAGCTTTGAGTGTGGTTGCCCTTTCCTTGTGTTATGGATAACCCATCTCAGGATGCATTCCTAGTTATAACTGGAGTGAGGGATAGGGAATAGATGCAACATTCTACTCCAAATTGCTTTAGTATAGTTGCATAGAAAAATAAGTAATCCTTATCCTCGATATCCAAGCTACATAATGAGCATAAAGCATCAACCGTACCCTTCCATTGGCTTTTGGTTTGAAGCCTGTTCTTAATGGTGAGCCATGTTATAAAGGAAGCCTAAAGACATATAATGTGTTTCCAAATTAAGTTGCACCAAGGAACATCTGAGGAACCAGCAACGAAAATTTTGTAGCAAAACTGGTTGGTAAAAGTACCACTTGGGTTTGGAACCATGAGATATAATCTCCAAAGATAGTGCTTGGGAGGTTCAAAAAGTAGGCCACAGGAAAATGAAAGCCTTGAAAATTTGCTTGCCACGCCTTATTAATAATTAAATAGGAAACCCTTTCGCCAAGAGGTATTATGGTTTTAAGGCTTAGAAAGTCAGGAGAATGAATGAGGGGGACTTTAACCAAACAATTGTCATACAAAATCCAGGTTTTCTCACTATTGCCTATTTTATGCTTAAGATATGGTAGATGAGGTCTCATAGCTTCATCGTCTATTTAAGTATCTAAGAACCCTCACAAGAATAATCAACCTGCTAGAAGTTAGAGTGCTTTATATAATATTCACGAATCCATTTAGTCCACATTGCATTATGATCATTGTATAACCTCTATAATCATTTACAATTAAAGATATCCTGCATAATAGATATCGAAATGATCCCTAGGCCTCTATGGTTTTTTAGTAAGGTCACCTCACTCTATTTAAATCTTGCATGCTTGGAAGAATCAACCATACCAGAATAAAGGAAGGGTTTCATTACCCTATCCATCTCTTTAATAACTCATCTTGTCAAAGTAACATGAGTTGTCCAATGGATGTGTAAACTGCTGAGGACAGATATGATTAAGGTGACTCGTGTAGTATAGGAAAAGAATTTGTTTTACCAAGCCATCACTCTAGCTTTGACCTTTTCAATGATAGCTAAGTAATTTTGCAACTTAGGCTTAACTTGTTGGTTTATGCCCTACAGCCAATCGCTTTGGTTATAGTTCAGTGACAAATTATTTAAAGGCATTATTTATCTTGTACATGTTTAGATGTATATGATAAAGTCCATAGAATAATTGTACATTGCAAATGAAATTATAATGAGATTATAATTATGA
>JAOTAY010005587.1:0-15481 GCA_025629805.1 Erythroxylum baracoense
CCTTGCAGACGCGTTTTCCATGCCCTAACGCACCGGATCCCATCAGAACTCCGAAGTTAAATGTGCTAGGGCAAGAGAAGTACCAGGATGGGTGACCTCCTGGGAAGTCCTGCAGGAGTAATGCCTTAAAGAGGCTTACACGCTGGGAAAAAAAACCGTGAGGGCGCGAGGCCTGAGAGGCTGAAGCTCAAAGCGGACAATATCTGCAAGCGGGTGGTCTGGGCTGTTATAGTATCAGAGCAAGCAAGTAGGAGTTAGACTCCGAAAACGGGGTCTAACATTGTAAATACTGCAAAAAGAAAGGGCATATTATAGCTAACCATTAGAAGCTTAAAAACAAGCTAGATCGAGAGAATAAAGAAAGCAAACTGATGCCAGTGTTATACAAAAGGAGGAACAAGAAGATGTTTTTTTGGTGAGTAAAAAAGGATTCGAAACACGAGATGAATAGATTCTTGACACTCACTGCTCATTTCACTTATGTCACAACAAAGATTGGTTCTCCACCTATGATCTAGTTGATGGTGGAGTTGTATTAATAGGCAACAATCAAGCTTGTAAAGTGGTTGGTGTAGGCACTATCAAATTAAAAATGTTTGATGGTGTAGTAAGAATGTTGACAAATGTTCGTCATATCCCAGACTTAAAGAGAAATCTCATCTCTTTAAGTACCTTGGATTCAAAAGGCTACCATTACACTAGTGGAGGTGGAGTTCTTAAAGTAGTCAAAGGTGCCCTGATCGTGATGAAGGCTTTTCAAATTGGCAAATAGTACGTGTTGAAAGGAACGTCTGTTATCAGAGTAGCTGATGTGACCACATTAGCTTTGTAAGAATCAGATGTCACCAGATTATGGCATATGAGGCTGAGACATATGAGTGAAAGAGGTCTAACACTATTAAGCAAAATAGGTCTTCTCTATAACCGAAAACGTCAAAATTAAATCTTTGTGAACATTACGTATTGAACAAGCATAAAAGAGTCAATTTTTCTACTATGATTCAGAAGACAAAAGGCACTTTAAACTACATTCATTATGATCTTTAGGGGACTGCATATATCTCTTCAAAGGTGATGCCCGATATATACTTACCTTCATTGATGATTACTTCCATAAGGTACGGGCATATTTTTTGAAACACAAGAATGACGTGTTTATCATTTTCAAACAATGGAAGGCGTTGATTGAAAAATAAACAGGCAGAAAAATATTAAGTGTTTTGTAATTTTTTTTCTCTTAGTAAAATCTTTTTGATTGTCTTCGCCTGCAGACGTAGCCCACCTCAAAGGGGTGAACCACGTAAATTTCTTGTGCCTTATTTTTCCCATATTTTTCTCTACTTGTTGCTCCATTACTCCATTCAACATTCTCAAACAAAATTCTATGATCCTATGATCCTATACTCTTTGCAACAACTAATAAAGGAAAGAGAACTGTAAGAGAGGCTAATGGCTAAACACTCAACTGTAGTAAATTGCTATGAGAGAAAGTTCATTACCTGGGACATCGAGGCCCAGGTTGTACCATTAACCTTAAGGCAAGAATTTAAAGAAGATCTTCTTAACTACGTTGATGAGATATAAATTAAGTGGAGCTTTAGCATAAAAATTTTGTCAACTTTTGGGTTAACACGTCAACTTCTATCAAATAGTTTATGATCTTCAACTAGAACTTCCAACTAACTATACTCTTCGGAGACAATTTCTAGGAAATCTTTTTAGATGAAAGCAGGAAAAAGGAAAGAAACTGATCAACATTTATATGGTCTAATTCAAACGTACACAAAGTTGAATTATTTACTATCCCTTCACAAAATCATCAACAGCAAACTTAACTAAATCTTTGCATACGGAACATGAACATACCTTGGCATATTTAAATACATGTCAAAATCACCACACTAGGTCTTCTTGAGGTTTTTCCTCTTCTTTTCACTAATCAATGTCCTGTTATATATACATACTCACACTTAGCCTGCTAATCAATCAAAGCTATAGTTACGAAAGGTTCCTTAATGACACAGATAAAATGATTAGCCCAGTCAATGACATCAGGAATATGAATTGATAATCAAGATCAATAGAGACTGTTACATTTGTTGTCTGTGAGCTGTAGAGGTTGTGAGAACGTGATTGTTGTCCTGTAAAAAAATATAACAATAGTGAAATAGGAAAAACTTTTAACGAAGTTAAGTGAATGATGATTTCATTGATGCAGAGAAAAACACTACAAGCCTATCATTTTATAGCTAAAGTAGGCTTATCAGTTATAAAAATCAAACAGTATCAATATCTCTGCAGAATTTTTAGTGGGGTTTGGTTGTGTGTAAGTTTTAATTACTAACCATCGATAATTTGCAAGTGCACAGTTCATTAGCATAGTACCAAAGGTGTCAATCCCATGAGGAGGGAACTAATCTAATCCTAAAATCTAAGGATAGAAACAAATAACAAAAATTTAAGATGCAATGAAACTAATATGAAAATCTAATTCAATCAATCAAATTAAGAATCAAAAACAAAAATACCAATTATTAAGCAATTTGTAACACACCCAAGAATCAACTGAAGGAAATTACTAATTAAGAGAAAGGGAATTTCACCTATCCTTAATGTTAACCTAATTGATTTTGAATTATTGGATTATTGGTTCTAGACTATCCTAGGGTTAATTGCTATCTCGCGAGTTATAACCATTAACCCTAAATTATAAACCCTAATCAGATTATGAAGGTTGCTATCTCTCAATTCACAACCTATTTAAAACCTAATTAGTTTTGAAGTTCTCTAATAAACTATCGAAAACTTATACAAGATCTCTCTCCACACAAATTATCGATCTAATTTAATTCTGGTTTCCAATAAATCACCTAACTCTTGTTAGTCCAACTTAATCGTTTTTCATTCAATTCACCCTCTTAGTTTATTACCGAATTATACAATAGTAGAATCAAGCCACAACAATATCCAATAAAAACATAAACAATCATATTCTCATTAATTCAAGAATAAAATTCTAAAGGTGAGTTTAAAAGATCCTTAGCATTTTAAATCCTATCATCAACTGTTCAATGCAATTCTATACAATAATAAAACTGAAAAGAGCATGAAATACAATCTAAAATGGATGACGGGAGGCAGCAATGTTAAGAAACCTCCTGATCCGGGAAGTACTTCGAGTCAGCTTCTTCTCCTCTTCTCTCTTCCTTCTTCTCTTCCTCTATCTCTCGATGATCTCTCTCTAGGGTTTCTCAAGGTGGTTGACGCAAAAAACTCTTTTCTCTGCCTCTTTTTGTTCTTTTATATCTACTTGTGTTTTGGGTAACCCTAGGGTTTTTCAGAGGTCTGAAAGGTCCAAAAAAATCCCTCAAAACTTGACGTTCGTGAGTGTCTACACGTCTACCCGATGTAGGCCACGATCGTGGCTCACATCTGAGCCTTTTGTCACAACCGTGGCATGTAGGCCATGATCATGGCCCATTCCCTTAGGCTTCTATCACAATCATTGCCTCTGGGCCATTGTTTTGGCCCGAATGTCTCCAAAACTCCTCCATTCTTCGATGTTGACCTTGAAATACTAGCAAACACATCAAGGTACCTCAAAAATATAATATTTAAGCTTAAAGACTTGTACTAACCCATAAAACACTTAAAACATAAATAATTAACAAACTAGCACAATTCTAACCAAAACACATACTAAATGATTAAATTAACGGCTAAACACATATTAAACTATGCCCTAAAATATGATATAATTTACACTTATCAGTCTTCATTCAATATATGGGATTGATCACCTCTACTTAACTTACCAAATTAACAAATAAGCCACCTTTCATAAGAGATTAATCATAACTCAAAGTCTAAATTGTGAATTCCCTTTTGGATAGAATAAATAATGTAAATAATGTAAAAAAAGGGTTTCAACGAAATAAGTAATGGTATTACTAAGATTGGCAATAGGTCAGGTCAAGTTTGATCCATAACTTTATAATTTCAGCCTGGGCCTAACCTAAAACCTAATCAAGCTTAGATAATGTAGAACAAATATGTGCCTTAGCTCAATTGGGCTTTACCAGGCTTGAAGCTTAATCAGATTAGGCCAGCCCAAAAATTAAAAACCCAACTAATTAACTTAAATATGCAAATGGTTCTTCCTTTATAACTTCTTTAAAACATTCCAAAATAAAATAATATATCATGACCTCTTGGAAAGCATTACAGAGACAACACAAACAAGTATTTTTCATAAAGTGATTCAGTTCATCTAATACAAATGTTGGAAAAGATGCAATGATATAAAGTAACCATAGGGTGTCAAATAAGCAATCAGTTTTAAAAAATGGAGTGGAACTTGTTCATGTCTAAACATATCATTTTAGAGGCAGTAGTATAGAGTTTTCTTTGTTAATTTGCAAAAAAATCACATAAGGGAGTTTTCTTTATTGATCTACAAAATATCACATAAGTATATAAAAGTTTAACTATGTACATCTTCATTTGCAAGATTTAGTGGAAACCAAATCAATTGCAAAAAAAATGCAAATAAAAAGTAAAGATTAAAAACAAACAAACAAACCAACAATAAAAGGAATTAGGTTAGCTAATCATTTTACAAAAAAAATGCAAATGAAAAGTAAAGATTAAAAAAACAAACAAACCAACAATAGAAGGAATTAGGTTAACTAATCATTATGTTAGGATTGGTAATAATTAGCACCATATATATATATATATAATTGTACTGGTCATACCCAATTATGCAATAGTTTTATTAAATAAATGTATGATAATTAACAAATAAATATATCTTCATCATCGAATATTTAATCAAAAAATTTTCAGTTTGATGAATGGTTTTTGTTGTATTCACATTCTCCATACCTGTCATAATATAAAAAATAAAATATAAGACAATATGATAAATGATTATTAAATTTGCGAAAGTAAAAAAAAGTATTATATTATATAGAATTTACCTTGAATATTTTTAGTACCTAACCAACTTGGGGCACACATCAAAGCTTCCACAGGTTTAGGATGAAGTCAACTATGATGAGGACTCACTATCCAACTACCAGTACTAAAATTAAACTAAAAAGCAATTATAAATACTATAATTGCTAATAGTTCTTATGAATTGCTTATATAATTGGATATTAAGCTCCATTTGACTTCTACCATGATAATATATAAAAAATGCTCCTTATCTATAGTCACAATATCTCATTCGAATATTTATCCAACTATATCCTACTATTAGAAATCTTAATATTTTTCCTTTATAATTCCTTAAGACAAAGACTTATCCAATTATACTTGATGATGATGTTCAATAAAAGATGAAGTTGATACTTAACTATTTGTCTATTTGTAATTGATAATCATTAAATAAATTGTAATAAAAGTATTTAATGATATTAATATGTTCTTCATCCAATCACCATACAACTACCAATAAAAAATTCAAATTCCTTATTTCACATACCTCGAGTGTAGCATAAATAACTACTATACTATTACCAATCATAGACCAGTAACAATCAAATGTTCTCATCATCTACTTTGTCATTGTCCAAATCACTAAATTTGAAATAAAGATCCACTTAGATAATGCTAGCTTGATCTTGCACATGTTAGCAAAACAAAAGTATGAAGATAGATACTTTTTTTTCAAAGAACAACTTAGTAATAAAATAGCACCTACTTCTCACAAATTGCACTTGCCAGCTCTAATTGCTCTTCTATCAATAGACAAGTAAAATTGAGAATTGTGTTATCTCAATATGGTAAACACCTCAATTTACTTACTTGTCAACTTTAACATCTTAAATGTGGAATTCCATTTTTTTTAGACAATCCTTTAATAACTTCTTAATGCATATAATACATGGTTTTCTTATAGTTTCTTTAAAATTTTTAACCAGTTTAAGTTTTACACTTTAATATATAGGTAAAAAAATGCATACCCATTCTTTGATTATCTCCAAGTCATCCTTCACTGTCAAATTCACTATATATGCAAAACAACACATATGGAATAATTTCTCATCCTTCAATAAGTTACTAACGTGTAACTTTGTTTTAACTTTTTTTTAATCATAGCATCATTTGTTTTTAGTTATCTAAAATTATGGTTGAGAGCTTTATGTCAATGTTTCAATCCATTAAGCAATCAACTAATACATTTATCAACCTCTCACTTATATAAGGCTATGAAATATAACCCGCCATTTAAAAACCTTATCAAATATCAATTATAGCATAATCAATGAACAAATGATAACAAATTTATAGAATATTATTTAGCTCAATATTCAACTACATAAAGACCAATCATTGTCAATGTAATGTGTCACTACTATCATATAACCCTTTTTTTAATTTTCATTAATCTATATGACTGATATAATAGCAACTTGTTTATGATTAACCAGCAATGTCTTTAATGTCAAATTCTTCTATTCTTTATAAATTTTACTTGTTTTTTATATTAAGATTTGGTATCTTAAAGGCCTTTTGAAATGAGATAGAAAACATCATGAAGTTTTGATTATCTACATTTAAGAGAGGATATTCATTCTCTTTGATCATCTTCCCAAGCAAATGCTTATATCTCTTAAGAATATCATTTCACTCTTTCCTATCATTAGGTTAGGAGTAAAACAATTTTGACCTCTTAAAACCATCTTTTTATTATAAAAGTCCAAGTGCCTTTTTAAATGAAATGTTCCACCATTAAAACCTCTAGACAAAATCTTATGCAATACTTACACTCTGCCTTATCAATTTTTTCAATTGATTTAGTCTTGATGAAGTGATTTCAATCATCAATTCTTATCTTTAAAGAGTTGGTTCCTTTATTCTAAATTATTTTTGTTAGTCCTTAATGGCACCAAAAAGAGGGGGATTGGATGGTTACTAAATTTACTAAAATTTTCTAACTAATGAACTCAATATAACAAGAATCAATATATGTATATATATAAGAATTGAAAAATTGATTAACATAAATCAATCAAATAATTGAATAGTAATTTAAAGAGAATATGGAAGAGAGCATGCAAATCAATTTATAGTGATTTGACAAATAACCTTACATTTGTTCATTCTTTAGACTCTTCTTATAATTCCATTATATTTCTTCATTCAAGTTTTTTTTGGTAAAGAGAACCTTTTATAATCTTCCTTCACGGTAAATAGGAACCTTAATGTCATTTGGAACACTCCTAAGTACAATAATATAATACCCTAACCAAAACTTATAACTTAAAATATCTTATTGTATCACTTTGATAACTCCAATAAGGCTCACTCATACAAATATGAGTTAATGATGCTCAAATGCTTGATAAACACTCATAAATATGTGTAAATGACACTCAAATGCTTCTTGATAAGAGGACTAACGAGAAAATATATATTTATAAGGTTTAAAGGCCCCTACTAACTATTAGAGCTAAAAATTAGTTGTTACAATGACTAGTTACAGAGTACTAGTCGACTAGTCTAGTATATTGGTTGATTAGTGTGCATTAAAAACATAGGTCCACTAGCATTTAAGATATTGGTCGATTAATAGGTGTATTGATCAACCATATGGTACATTGTTTGACCAATATAAATCAATGTTACTAAAACCCTTAGTACATCAAAGTTAACAACGTTAACCTATATTGGCCAACCATTAACCCATATAGATCAACCAATCCCCTCAAAAACATGATTTTAACAACTTTAAATGCTTAAACTCAATTCTTTTAATGTATTTATAATTTAAACACTTTATAAAATATTTCTTAAAGAGCATTTAAAAGATCAAAAGTCTTTTCTCTTAAAAACAAAAGGATTAACACCTCTTAATGAATGAAAAGACTCATCCAATGAAGTAATATGAAATGTTTATATATGGTGAGCCTTTGAGATTACCAAATTAACAAAGTGAGATTGCAATTACTAATACAAAATCTAAAAAGACCTTGATGAGCCTTGATCTTCTTTTGTTCTTAGTAAGATCTTCACTTTATAAGTTACAAAATTCATCTTTTCTTTTCTAATCTTCGTAAAGTATCTTCTTGATTTAATGACTACATCTTATTCTCATATTGTTTCTTATCAAAATAATAGACTGATTAGTAGTACTTATGTTTTTTATCATCAAAACATCAATTGGAACCTCCTTTGGTATATGACTAAGTATTATATTAGAACTACCCCTTATATTAGCTTATGATATTGAAGGATTAACTTCATCCATCTAAAACAATTATAAATAAGATAATTATGAAACTTATTTGACATAATTAACATAATACAAAAGAAGCTATGATAAAGACAATGAAAATTTGAACATAAAATTTTTTCAAGTCCACTAAACTCATTTCAACTATGAAATTTTAGTGTTTTCATTTAATAACTTAGATAAAAATATTTAGTGAATGAATTTAAGAAACAACAAGATCTAGCTTTAAAATATTTTCACTTATCTATTTCAATATTAGTTAAGCCTAATAACATGAGAGGAGAAGCATAATTGATTAACCATCATTCCATTTAGATAATATTCTTAAAAAATATCATACTAATTCAATCTGCAAAATGAATTGGTCTTATTTGAACAATATTATATAAGTATGCAAATCTTCCCAACATCATATTCATGTGATGATGAAATGGAGCTAAAATTAGAAATAATATTATGATGCTCTATATGTTGAAGACAAAATACATGTATTAGTTTCTTTTAAAATTTAGAAAGAAACCATTTATTCTTGCCTCAGTCATAAAACAAAGCAACTAATTCTTCCATTAAATAACAAAAATGAGAACATAAAAGGAAAACTAGAGGATGAAAGAGAAGTGTGATAAAGAAAAGAAGTTAGAATGGATCAGTGCATGGAATATAGTGATGTGTAATAAGGAAGAGTGCAAGTGCAAACCAAAAAGTAGGAATTGCATAGATCAGATAGCAATATATAAGACATTTGAAGCTCAAAATTACAGCATTTATCCTAAGATACCAAGTTTTCCAACATATTATAAATGAAGTAATTTAAATTAGATTGTAAATGATGTAAACATAACCCTTCATAAGTTATATATCTTTATACCAACTATAAGATGCTAAGAGAGATTAGGTTAGTTAGTTATAAATTTAGACCTTATCATTAGTATTCTAATAGCCTACATTATAATTATATCTAATCCAATAAACATATTGAAAAGATTAAATCTCACTACAACAAAGTTGATATTTGGCTATGACAAAAAGCGTAGTTATTTTGTAGCCCAAAATGTCCCTAAATCCCAACAGCTGAAAACTATAGGTGATGTTTTCAGAAATCATTGCCAATAGTTTTTGGCTACGCTTTTTTTATAGCTAAATACTATTAGCTATGTTTTCATAATCATAGCCAAATGTTGTTAGCTACGTTTTTAAAAATGTAGCTAAATGTTTTTAGCTATGTTTTTGAAAACGTAGCCAAAACTTTTTAGCTACATTTCCCAAAAAAGTAACCAAATATTTTTAGCTACATTTTAACCTAATGTTATATAGTGTTAAGATAAATTATTTGTTACATTTGAATCCATATTATTGAATAATGTATTTTGTATATAATGTATCGATATAATTTTTATTGTAAATTTATTATACAAATAAATTGAATAAAAATATTATTAATTTAAAATATAAAGCATTGTATATAAAATATGAGACAAAATAGATGTACCTAAACTTCCAGATACATTATTTTTACAAGCCAAATAAAGGAAAATATTCAACCATTATTTTTTCCGTAATAACACTCAAGATAATACCCATGTCTAGAAACTATACAAAATGGTTCACAAAAGAATAGCATCCACTTGTTTTAGATCAAGTAATAAACTGGAAGAATTACCTGGAGAAGAAGAACCCCCGTGTGGATGAAGACGAAGATAGACAAACACCGAAGGTGAAGACAAACAAACATCAAAGATGAAGACAGACAAAAACGAATGTTTGAACAAAGACAAAGATGGACATGTGGAAGAAGATGATGACTGACCACTAACAAAGCTGTTGGAATGCGAGAAGGAAGATGAAGACAAAATCAAACGCTACTTTGTAATTAGGTTTTCAATGTAACTAAAATGATGTCATTTTTAGTAAACAAAACGGTGTCATTTTCATAGTTGAAACTATGGTTGTGTCTCTTAACTATGAAAATTATTTCACAACTAAAAATTTTTGTCGCCAAAAGAAGAAAACATAAGATATATTCATAGCCACTTTTAGCTACGAAAATTATTTCGTAGTTAAAGAAATTTGGCTTCAAAAAATATATTCGTAGCTAAAAAGAAATTATAGGTTGTATGACATTTCGCTACAAAAAAACTTTTCATAGTTGAATCCATTTGGGTAATAGGAATGAAAACATTTGGCTAAGAAAATATTTTCGTAGCCCAATGTTTTAAAATTATATGATGTGACTTTTATCAACAAAATTTATTTGGTAGCTAAAGGCATTTGGCTACGAAAATATATTCTTAGAATGAAAACACTTACGTTTTTAACTGAAATTATATGATAAGTTTTATCTACGAAATGTATTTCATAGCTAAAAATATATTTGTAGCCAAAAGAAGAAGAATAGAGTTTTTAATACAATACACTACGATTTTGCAAAAATGTAGCCAAAAGTTTGCCTTTTGGCTATGATTTTGAAAAAGCGTAACCAAAAAGTGTAACTTTTAGCTACGATTTTCATATCATCGCCAAAAAAAGTAAATAGAAGGCTTCTTTGTTGTAGTTTTTAGCTACGATTTGCAAAATTGTCGTCAAAGAAAACGTAGCCTTGTCAAATCTAGATGTAACAAAAATTCAATTGTCATTATGCTTTTAATATAATGAGAACTGCAAACTTCATGTTAAAACTATTTGAAATTTTTTGACATCAAATAAAATTGTCAAATCATATATTTTAAAAGAGAAAAATAAAAATAAAAATATATCTAATGTTAATTAATTTTGAGTTTAGAGTTTTATAAATTTTTTAAATGAGATTGTTGTTACATAAATTTAGTTTTGGACTTAGAACCATTATAAATAATATCAAAATTGATTTTTATGAATATGATGTTCAATCACAAAATAATCAAATGAAAGTTAGTGAATTCATAATATTTGAATATGATGAAGATAAGAAGTGATATCGACAATAAGGGTCGTGAATAAAGACTTATTTTTGACAAAATTTTAACTAAAAGGGTACAAAAGGAGTCATGAGTTTTGTATTGTAACGGTCGAAAGGTACCATACCAGCTAAAAAATGATACAAAAATAGCGTCTTTGATATCAGTTGATATTTTAAACACTGGCCAAATACTAGTCGGTACTATAAATTTTGATTTTTTCAAGAATTAAATTGCAAAACAATTTAAGAAAATATCCAAAACCTGTGTAGACTCTCTCAGTCTCTCACTCACCCATTCTTTAAAAAAAATTCATCTCTCTCTTTCCTCTCAATGTTCTCCTCTCCAACTCTCCCTCCCTCCAACGTCACTGGACATCACTACCATTAACGCCACCACCCGCAGCCACGCCTGCTCTCCTCACCGCAACTGTTGCTCTTCCCACCACGCATGCTCTCCTCACCGCTCCTGCTTCTTTCCCCACTGTGCTTGCTGCTCTTCACCATTGCTATTGGCTTGAAAATCATAAATATCCGTTTGCAATTTTTAGATCTGGACCCGACTCGACCCGACCTGACTGAACCAAATTGCATTTTTTATTTTTTAGATACGTTTTGAATTGCTTTTTTTTCTCCTGAATTGCATTTTCATTATGTTTTAATTGTGTCATATGTATTTTGTGAATGGATTCAAAGTTGGAATTGTTGGAATTGTTTGTGTGAATTGAGAAATTTGAGTTTGGAAGTTCGAATTATTTGTGTACGTTGGTTCGATTTCAATGTAATTTACGCATTGTCAATTTATGAAGAAAATAAATGCATTGGAAAATTTGAGATTGAATGTTGGAATTGTTTGTGTGAGTAGTTTAATTTCAATGTAATTTAAGCATTGTCAATTTCAAAATTAATGCAATAAGTTGTTAATTTGTTAATTAATTTATATGAAACATACAATTTACTAATTATTGGTTGTATATAAAAAGTATGTGACATATGATTAATCATTTTAATATAAGATTTAATATAGATTTAAATCATTTAATATATGTAATTAAGTTAAGAAAATGAAATATTTGCATTTTCATATTGTTTATCGTTGAGTTGTGTTAGATAAAATTGAATTATGTTATGTATGTTAACTCTTCATTATGGAGCTAACTTGAGTAAGAAGCTAAGACTATTGACTAAAAATATTGAATGAAAATTTGTTAAATTAAAGCTGGAAATTAGGATTTTAGTAACAATGCTAATTAAAATTAGTTAAGAAAAAAAATAATTATAAGTATTACAAATTGAATTGTATAAGTAAACAAATTATATTAGTTTATAGTTGAATTATGAGATTACATAAAGTAAGTTGTAAACTTATAGTTGTGAGTTATAGTTGAAGTTGAATATGTTGTCTTTAGTTTATGGTTGAACGATGTAAACATACAAAATGAGTTATATTATATGAGATGTATATGTGTACTGTGTTACTATATATGTTGAATACTTGAATTGTTGATTTTTGACTTATCGTGAATTGTGATTAATGAAATTAATTCTGTATGATGTAATCATACAAAATAGGTTATATTATATAAGATGTATTTGTTTATTGTGTAATTGTGTATAATAAATACTTGAATTGTTGGTTTCTAAGTTATTGGTTAATTGTGTTGGATGAAATTGAATTATATATGATGTAATCATACAAAATGAGTTATATTATATAAGATGCATGTGTGTATTGTATAATTTGTTAGTTTGGACTTTGAGTTAAACAATAAATATTTTATGATAGTAGATGGTAATGAAATTATGTGTTCTTTATTTTGATATGAAGTTATTAAGTTAATTTTGATAATGTCTTCATTTTTTTACTAGATAAGTACTCTTGATCATTCAATCAAGAAGACACAATGATCCAGTTTAGGCTCATGTTGCATTAATCCCTGGTATGAAAAACCATGCTATTTGCTTGTTTTGTAACAAGCTTTTGAAAGTTAGAGTAGTCACGAGATTAAAGAAGCATTTAGTTAGGGTTAAAGGAGGTGTGGAACCTTGTAAAAAAGTGAGTTATGATGTGAAGTGGCAAATGAAAACTTTGCTTGAAGAGTATCAACACAAGAAAGATAGAAGGGAGAGATTGAATTATGAAATTGGTAGTGGAAGTCTATTTACTAGTATGTAGGATGATAGTGGGAATGTTGAAGGTGGTAGTGTTCCTTCCTAGCAAAAAGTGAATGTTGCATCTGGACCTGATGTTAGGAAAAGAAGAAAGCAGGTGTCAAATTTTTTTACGCCATGAACAACTCCTAGAGCTCAGCTTTCAACTCGTAGTGCCATGCAATTAAGAGAAGCAACTCACATTGTAGATATGACAATGACTAGATGGTGGTATGATGTATTAATAGCATCCAGTGCTTCACAATCTTATTATTATCAACTTATGGTGGATGCTATAGCCTTTTACAGTCTGGGATACAATGCTCTGTCTATTGATGACTACAGAGGTAAACTTTTGAGTAGCTCTGTTCATGAAATTAAAAGTTATGTAGAAGAAAGAAGAATGGATTGGGCTACTTATGGGTATTCAATCACGTGTGATGGTTGGAAAAATAGGAGAAATGAGCCTATTATTCATTTTTTTGTTTATTTTGTAAAGGACTCAATGTTTTTGAAGTCTATTGATGAATCTGGCCTTGCTAAGAATATTGATACTTTATTTGAAATATTCAATGAAGTTATAGAAGAAGTAGGCCCAGAAACTATTGTTCAGTTTATTACTGACAATGATTCCTCTTATAAAGCGGCAGGAAGAAGATTACAAAGTAAGTATAATTCTTTTTTCTGGACATCTTATGCTGCACATTGCATTGACTTAATGCTGGAAAATATAGGAGAAGCTAGGTATTTTCCTATTATTAATGAGACTGTGCAGAAAGCAAAAAATTGACCAAGTTCATCTGTAATCGTTTATGGGACTTGAATTTAATGAGAAAGATTTTACCAATGGTAAGAATTTGTGTCATCCTACTGTTACAAGATTTGTAACAAATTTCTTATCACTTCAATGTTTTATTATGATGAAGAAAGAGTTGAGACAGATGTTTACAAATGATAAGTGGGTTGCATCTCAGCATGTTAGGTCTAATGCTAGATTAGAGATTTCTAGAATTATAATTGATGGTACTAAATTTTGTTCCTAATGCCAATTTGTCATCTGAGTTTGTGAGCCTTTAGTGAGGATTCTTCGTTTAGCTGATAGTGATAAAAAGGCAATAATGGGTTATTTTTATGATGTCATCGAGAGGGAAAAGGAAGCAATCAAGGCCAATATGAAAAATAGGCCTTCTTTATACACACCTTATCCTGCAATTGTCAATGAAAGATGGGAAAAGCAAATTTATTCAAGTTGTTTGTAGCTGAGACATTTTTAAATCCTAGTGTCTATTTCAAGTTTTACAAAGAAAGCTGAAGTTAATAAGAGAATGCTATTAACTATTATAACAGTTGTTGCCCATTAGATGATGCAAGATCTCATAAGCTCACAAGTGGAGATTTATAAAGAGTCTTTTGGGAATTTTAGGATGCCAATTACTATTTGACAAAGAGCAAAACTTAATCCGGGTATATATTTTTCACTTTTATTATTTGTTGAAAATTAGCTATCACTTTATTTTGTTTATAACGCTACTTTTGTTGTCTTACGACTTACAATTTCTTGTTGGGACCAATTCGAAAGTGGTGTTCCAAAATGACAAATATTTGTAGTTCAAATTCTAAGTCAATGTGTGAGTCCAACAGGCTGTGAAAGGAATTGGAGCACATTTGAATCCATCCATTCTAAGAAAAGAAATAGATTGAAGCACAAAAGATTGAATAACTTGGTCTTCGTTTGATACAATTTAAAGCTTCAGGAAAGGTATATTATTATCATTACTAAGTTATATATCATTTCTTATAATTTTTTAATAATTTAATTTTATTGTTTATTAGGACTCTTAATAGAACTTTTAATAAAAAAGTAGTTCAGTAGATCCAATTTGCATTAATAATATTGATCTTTTGGCATATTGGGTTTTTGAGGAACCAGGTTTATTAAATAAGAGTGACTTGAAAGATAATCTTTGATAGGAAAGCATTGACATTTCATTGGGTGTAATGAATTTGAAAGATGATGATGATGATATGATAAACCGAACCAACCAAAGAGCATGCATTTCATGCAAATCATATACGTATAAATTGCACGTAAAATACATGCATATATAATAAGCGGAAGCATAAAACCGATAATATCTACCTCCAGCCATTGC
>JAOTAY010005683.1:0-15472 GCA_025629805.1 Erythroxylum baracoense
CGCCACCCTCGCGGGGCACGGATTCGGGTATCACGATCGATATCGGGTTCGGGTTCGGCGGAGTTGGGGTGTTACAGGATCTCCAAGCAAATCCTCACATAATCTATTCTCTTTAATTTTGTGGTTGCTTCATCTATGTAGATTAGTTTGTCAGTGAAACTTGCCAAATGACCTAGGCCTCTAATAGACCAATACTAAAGTGAGACTCGACGAATATGAACCCATATGGGGATATTTTTGCTTTCAGTTATTACCTTAAATAAGCATGGACTTTATTTTTATAGGCAGATATATTTCCCATTCACGTGCCAAGGTCTGACTTCAAATAACTTTTTAGGCGAGGCTTTTAACTTGAATTTGAATATGAATAACTCTTCTTCATTGACTAACAATTGAATGAGTCCCCAACTTTTCCATAAAGAGTTATCACATTATTTAGCAGTTAGAAAAGCAAGCCTTTTACTTGTGAAGGAGCCTACTAAGGAGGAAACCCATCCCCTAACACCTTGTTACAAAAGAAGATATTACTTGTGAGTCAATATCTGGTGGGAAGTATATTAGTTTGTGATAAGCATCCTTATCTCCTATTACTTGTTTCCAAGTTCACTTTGTTGCCTAAATAGATTTGGTAGAGGTCTAAGGATGATCTGGACTAGCTTAAGTAGTTATAGTACTCAATAAAGGAGTTGATTGGTTGAGTGCTAGAGATGGATGAGGAGTAAAGGATTATGGTTTAGAGTAAAAAGTTATAGGTGAGGTAATGGAGAAGTCTAGTTTCAAATAAGCAGGAGGTATTGAAGTGGAGAAGGTTTTAACCAAAGAGGAAGACATGATTGAAAAGCATCTAGTTGGCAACAGGGTTAAGGTTTGTTTGTGCCATTGATTTTTTCAGAGGGGATGTTGGGTCCAAGAGTAAAGATTAGGGACAAACTAGACTAGTCGCTACCATTTTTAATTAAGGGTAGAAATTTGGTATTACTCTAAAAAGTAAGCAGGCAAACGCTAACAAAAACAGGAATAGAGAGGTTTTCTCTCTAGTTTTAACAAAGACAGGGACTATTACCTCCATATAGTTATAATATAAATATGGAATAAAAATAGAAAATCTACCATATAAGTGAAAATCAAATTACGAAAAAATTTAAGGCTATGTTTGGTTGGGAGTTTATTAATGGAATGAAATGGAATGTAATAGTATTCCATCGTTTAGGAGGAGGGTTTATAATGGAATGAAATAGAATGTGATAGAAGAGGAGGGTTTCATATTACATCTCATTCTATCATAAACAGTAAAAATTAGAAACCTCCGATTTGGGGGTTTAGGATAGAATGTAAAATGATAAACAACTTTTTACTGTATTACATTATAAATCCTTCTTCTAAGCAACATTTCACTATATTACATTATGAAATCTTCCATCCCTCCTAAACAACAATTTTCTAATATTACATCTATTTATATTCCATTCCATTATAAACCATTTCATTCCATAAAAAACCTTACGTCTAACCAAACATAGCCTAAAGCATGGAAAAAAGTTTTGTAGAAAATACATAACACTTTTAAAGAACACCATTGCTTATTGCAGTCTACGTAGGACATTTTAACATAAAAAGAAACAATTATAAAAATTGATGGAACTAATGAACAAAAATGAACATATTTATGTTTGGATCTTGACCTCAATCAGTAAATCAAAGATTATAATCTTCATTTGGAGAGAGAAAGAGAGGAAGACACATTTGTCATATGAAATTGTTTTGAAAGAAGGTGTTAACTAATACAATAAAAAATAAGTAGAATGAAAAATATAAGGAATGAAAATAGATACTTAAAACAAAGCAAAACAAACACAACTAAAACACACAATTATACTAATTAACTAGTATTCATATAATTTGAGATTATTGATTTCTTCGAAAAGCATAGGATAAGGCAACAAAATATTTTTAATGAAATTAAAAAATAAAACAATAAATAATTTTTATTTATTTTACAAGGATTAAAGGAAAAATTTTTGTAGCAAGTTGATCAATTAATTTAATAAAACATAGTATTAGTAGTTAGTAATCAACATCTTAGATATCATCTAAAAAATCCAGTTGAATTATTCACATTCTTTTTCATTTCAGATTCAAAATGTAAACTTTCAAGTTCAATTGTTTCACTTTGGACCTGTTTAAGTATATCATTAAAAAAGATTTTAAAAAACCTTTCCCTTATTTATTATTATAGTCGATACATTTGAACCTAAGCTTTATTTATGATTTATTATTTCTAACTCATAGGCTCTTATTTCGTTTTATTATTTCAAGATGTTGTTTTATGTGAAGCCTGTATTATCTTCAACTTACAATTGATATTATAAAAGTTTTCCTAAATATTGAACTTATACCAGAGTTATGCCTAGTCCTTTGCAGGACAATCTTTCTTAGGTCCATTTAAACGAGACCCATCCTTCTCACATGATTGTTGACTAATAAAACCTTGTTCTTGAATGCCTCATAACCCTTGTGGTGTTTATTCTCACACTCTTCTAAGAATACTACGTAACAATAGATAATCAAAGGTAATAATAAAACATAAGATTACATTAAAAACTAACCTTTATTACTTTTCTAGAAGTATATAAAGGAATGCTTTCTCTTAACGTATTCCCCTCTCCTCTATCTCTATTGAGTAGCAAGGATTAAATAAGTTGTCTATAGGCATTTTTGACTTTACAATTCAAATCTTAACTGAATTGAACTAATTAGATCCCGTCTACCCTTATCATATTACATTACACTAATCAATTAGATGACACCCTCATCCAAATAGGAATTTTCCTTATAGGACTTAGCTATAATATATTACATTTAAATTAATTTAATTAAAATTACTACTTAAAAATATAAAAATAAATAAAAGAAAAGAAAATTTGTGGTTGCACGTGCCATAATACATTTTGTGAGAATGTTTGGTGTTGACTGTAACATGTAGCGTATGCACTAGTAGCATCTATTACTGATGTATTGTTCCCATTATGGCATGTGTTTTCTTGTATTAGGTTTTCTAGAATGTTGTTGTCCCTCCCTTCATTATTTTTCTGCTCCAACATTGGTGCTTCTGATGCTTTTCGTCCAGAAGGCTCATTTACTGGAGTCCTCCATCACCCCCATCCAGCTTCAGATGTGGTCAATTATTGCCCTTGTTAGTTATCTCCACTGGCTCCATCGTCACTAACGACAAAGTGCAACTCACCAGTAGTGATGCAAGCCACTGGTGATACTCCATAGATACAGGAAAAGTCACAAAATGAAAAAATAAACTAAAACCTATTTAAAGCTAAAGTGAAATGCTAGAAGAAAAATAACCAAAAAAGGGGAGGGGATATTTATTGGAGTTCTTTTAATATTGCATGATTTGTTTTTTGTTCCTTTTTAGAAACATTCGACACAAAAGAATAGGGTATAACAACCTAAGTTCTAAATTTTAAATTTCCACAAGTAGAAAAAAATAGAAGGAGATATGTATCATTAACCTTAATATAATAAAACAAGATTTCTTGCTTTAATTTTTTACTAATTGATAACAATCAAGCAATTAATTTTAGTTAAACAACTAAAGGAGGCTTTGATACCACCATAGGGAAACCAATTGTGATCAAATCATAGGCACAATGGAAAATAAAATTTTTACGATTTTCGATCGGATCTTAGCAATTGAATAACTTGAAAATACTTTAATCATAAAATATGAAATCTTAACTAATCCAGTATTCCAGATGAAATCCTTTCAAAACATTTTTGATGTGTTAACCATGAGCTGTTCTTGCTTCCAGTCTCTAATAGTATCCACAGAGCAGTTAAAAGATATTTAACTCTTTGAAAGCAATTAGCATCAGCGCTAGCTCCCTTATTCTTATTACTATATATAGAAAAAGAAATAAAGTGTGTAATTTCTATTAAAATTAAATATTTTTTTTATAACGAAATTCAAAATCTAATTATAATTAATTTAATTTTAATAAAATCAAATATCTCATATTTGATCCCTAAAGTTTCTCAAACTTTATAATTAAGTTCATCGTAATTGAAATTGATTATTCTCTTTTAAATTATCCTTTATATGTAACCCATTATATTCTTAATATATTGGAAATGATTATAAATAACAATTCTAATTCATAACTAGAAATAGATAAATTAAAAATCCTGTTAATTTATCTTTAATTATCCAATTAAGCAATTTATATTCATAGCTCACGATTGATATCTAGCAATATGTTATGACTATCCAAATATCAAGAATGTCAAAGTGGTTTAAGTTAAGCTATTTATGCATAGTTATGATGTGTAATTTAATCCTTTCGTCATCAATTGTTCGAATTAGACATATCATAGATATCGCGTTAACTCTTTTGAATTTAATCATGTTTGTTCTCGTAAATTACAAATTGATGTATACTTGATATTTAAAAACACCTTTTCAAATGTCAATTTACTTTAGCTAGAGAATTCCTTGAACCACTAATAATCAAGAATAGTAGAACATCCTCTCTAATTAATTTAGAGTGATGAATCCATTATTGACTTACTCAACTATCTCTATAGGGTTCTTATTACATCCAAGTACTATCAACTGAACTACCTTAAATAAGACAATTTATAAGTAGCATCAAAACACAGTAGTTCCCATAATAGATACCTTTTTAATCTTAAGTCTAAGGCTTAGTTATATAACCATCATAAGGAAATCTCTAGACACATAAGTAACATTCCATGTGAGATCCTCGTAATTAGATAAGTTCAGTGAACTTATTCTCCAATATGCACTCACATATTATTTTTAAGTGAATTTAATCTATAATATACACCCACACATTATTTTAAGTATCTCCATACTTTAATTTATTAGATTAATTACTTTCTTTATAAGCAAGAAATATAATGTCTGTTAGTTTTACCATTTCGTCAATATCCCATCTTAATGAATAGGAAAAATTTAGGAACAATTCATAAATGCAAATTGAATTTCATTATTATGATCTTATAATAATTTCAGTTGCACAGTAATTATTTCAAGGATTTTACCTTAGTATTAAGACATCAAATGTAATAAACATAATACATAAAGATAAAGATTGCCTTTATTAATTAAATAAGAATGTCATACATAAAATTGCAACCAATCGATCAGCTACAAGGGCATAAACTAAAAGATCATGCATGTAAAATATTAATTTCAGTAATTGATTTGGACAATTAGGTATAGATTTAAAAAGTGAACAAGAAGATAACATATAATTAATTTTGGATATTTTAGTGAATAAGAAGATAACATATAATTAATTTTAGATATTTTCTTGCATAAATTAAGAAAATTAGATAGGTAACACATTAATATTTTTCTCATTATAATATAAGGAACAATCTTGCCTTCCAATTCTTGAAGATTCCTAAAAATATGAGTATATCTTTTTAATTAAATAATATATTTTGACCAATACATTTATTCTTATGTCTAAATAAAATATGAATTCTATTCAAAATAAGACTTAAGATTTTCCTTCCAAAAAGGTTACATGACTAAACCTAGATAGTTGATAGTAGTTTGTAGTTAAACATAACAATAAGAGTGAGGTATCAATTCATAAACATATATATTATTATATACATTCAATTAAGGAGTTAAACATTAATGGTGAGTGTAAAAATCAAGAGGCAAATCCCTTTAACAAATCCTTATGACCTTCATGTGCATCATTATTTTCTTAGTTAGTAGAGATTTGTGAGATCTAAAAGGTCATTTTTATGGTAAGCTGACATATATGTAAGGTAAGTTGTCACTCAATTTTGGCAAGATAAATATCTTTTAAGTTTGCTTGGATCATTATATCAGTCACATTGATAAGTTTTATTATTACATTTAAAAGCATTATCCTTCTCATTCATAGTTTATAGCTTATAGCTTATAGCTCCATTTTTTCTATTTTATGTTTCCTAAAATAGGGATGTATAGATATTGATGGATGTTTTATTGTTAATTTTGGTCATATATATTTAGGGGAGTTGAAAGGATATTGCTCTATAGAATTTTATAGAAGATTTTATTTTATGCTTATGGATTTTTTTCCAATTTAATGAAATAATACATGCTTGATTTTCTATATGAGTAAATTTTATCCATTGAATCTTTTTCTATGATTTCTACCACTAAATTTTTCTCTGTAACTAAATAACTTATGTTCGATTGCAGTGGATATACTCCAATTAGTCTAGCTGGATATCCCCTGAACCTAAAAGACAATGTTATAATTTTGATGAGTTTTGTGAATTCAGTGAGTGAACCACTCGATGTGTTCACTCATATCAATCATAGAATAATTCATAATTTACATTCATTTCACAGATAACTCATATCACATATTGATCATCACATTACATTTCATCCTCTTTCATCTACTACTATGTTGTACACTATTTCACATTTCTATTTCAAGACTGTCTATACAATTCATTTCAATCAAACATATAACACATACCAAAAAGTATATGCAATTTCTCATACGACTCCACTTTCATTGTTAATTGTTATGACCGAGCACCTTTTTAACTGTCCCGTATCTATTGTGGATATTGGGCTCATTAATAAACGTCCCGTATCTGTTGCGAATACCGGGCTCATTTTACTAGTGAGCCTGTGGCTCTTATACACGTTCTGAGCTTTAAGATATTTTTGCTGGCCACTCTGGTCACAACTTCCTTTATCTGATCATCCATATCAAGTAATGAAATGCATTAAGTCACATATATTCAATCATTCACTTTCATTCAGTATACGCATTCGCTTTTCACTTTTTCATCAGACACAAGTCTGGCATTCAACATTTCTGTTGAGAACATAGATTTCTTTCCAATTCACATATAATCACAACACTCCCATTATATTCATAATTATCAAACTCTTCGGACTATTATTGTCTGAAACTATCATCATACCAATTTAAGTTTAATAATTATAGTTTAAACATAAGCAAATCAATCCTAGAGAGAAACATCTAGGTTACTCATAACACGATGCAGATTAGCCATTGCTTTCATAATCCAGAAATGTTTGGACGATGATATTCAATCTTGTGTATCTATGTTCAAGTAATACACACATATTTCACATATTACTAATTTGATCAATCAAATAAGTATTAATCATACACATATGTATATGTGTTATGTACTATGCATGCTAAAATGACTATTTCTAGGTATGTATCTTTAAATCACAAGTTTTGATCATTCTATCATTGTCACTTGGATATAACTGTTTACACTTTGGCTAATATCTCAAGTATACTGGATTACTCAAATTTCATAATTCACACATTCATTAATCACATAGTCTCCAATCCTTTTTCTAGCATTATGACTATCACATATATCCAATTTCTCATTCATTCTTACTTGATTTACATTATTCATCTCCTTTGAATCACCTTGGCATTCCTATGAACAATTTCATTTCCATAACACTCATCATTTTGCAAATTTGTTTCATTGATATTAACCATCCAATATTTATTTATAACCTAATTTAACAACTCAAACATATCAAACATTTTATCAAATTGTTAAACCTCAAACTAGGTTCATTTCACACCTCATTCAAGTCTAAATGTACCATAGGAAGGGACCTAAGCATTAGTTTGTTCAACAATTGCATATAACTAAAATTACCATTTTTAGACCTTGCCCATAATTATGGGATACCTTCCCACAATTGTGACATAAGGTAATGCATCTGTCGACGGTCGTGGGGTGGGTGCCACGATTATGGACCACCCATTTTCCTTCACTTTTCCAGATTTTAACTCTTTTATATGTTAAAGAAGTGCTCTAAATGAAATCACCTTTAGCACTTTTGTACAAATTTTATTTTGATTAATAAAGAAAAAGACATTTTTCATTGATTTGATATTCATTTATGTACGAATTGATATTGATCTTAAATCGAATTAATGAAGTCCATGATACAAAACATAGCATGAAGGAAATCATGATGAGATCATGATAATGAGATTCCTATCATATGCAATTATGTTAGCATCTAAACAATCCCTAGCCATAGGATTAATAAGATAGGACATTATTAATCCAGAAAGAGTAGCACATACCTTGATTTGATCAAGCAGTGGATCTCATAAACTATAAGCATGAGATGTTTGGAGTTAATATGTGGATGCTTACTAAGGGTAGTAAGTACATCAGATGACCTACTATGAGATTATCATATGGATGATCTATTGAATGTCAATGTTTAATCTCGTGATAGCAATGGTGCAAATATCCTTAGACTTGAGGTATTCAAGGATATCTTGGATATAGATCCTGTGCATTGACACAATTCCTTATAACCTCAAGACAAGGTCGCTCTTAGGGTGATGATTGGGTACAACTATTTATGTTCGAAGGTAATTGGGTAGCTAATAGAGGATTCACCACTCCTGATAGAAGGAGATGATACCTATGGTCTCTTGTTGGGGTCCTTATTAGGGAGTCTCTAGCCAGAGCAGGTATTTGTCATAAAGAGGGTCTTCAATGACACATATGAGTAATGAGATCCTAGAACAAGAACTAACATCACTTGGACTTGATGTGACGTAGTCAGTCGAGTTAGAGTTGACATATATCCCATACTCCGAACCAAGTGGGGCATAGTATGTGAAAGGACAAATAACACTATAATTGTCTATGGAAAGGTTCATAAGTTAGATAATTAATTACCAAAGAGTTTGTGTGTTAATCCACTTATATTTCAGTAAATAGGCATCATGATATGTTTGAATTAAGAATTAATTTAAGTGCCTAAATATATCCGAGAACCTATGGGTCACACGAATAAAAGATCGGCTAAAAAACAAGTGTGTATGGCCTATTTTAAGTAGGTCACCATTGTATATCATAGGGCCACGATCATGGCCAAAGGCGAGACATGCCACGATCATGGCCAGCAAGGACACAATTATGACAGAGGCCCCTAATTGATATATAAGTGAGTTCTTCACTTATATATACAAGCAAATTTCACTTCTTACACACTTAAGTGATAGAGAAAGGGTTTTAGAAGTTTTTTAGAGAGAGTGAGATGAGTTCTTGAGTTCTCTTCTTGCAATTTATGCAAATGTTGTATAAATCAACATGCATGCAAGATAACCTTAATCTATCTTTTATCATATTGATTATCTACTTGAATTCATCAAGTTTTGTATTCTAAAACCATTATTTCATTTTCCTTCTTTGCTTGTTTTTGGGTGATCAAGGAAGGGTTTGGTATTTGTAACAACCCAAACAAGGAGAAGAAACAAGAGAGGAGGAGATACACAAGGTAAAAAGTTTTGTTATTTCATGTTCTTTACATATCCTTGCATGCATGTGAGATTCTATAGTTTCCGGGTTGTCATGGTGTCTAAATCTTGATTTCAACACTTCCGCTGCATTTGCATGCATGTGATGCATACAACGATGGCTAACCCAATAGTGGTATCAGAGATTATTTGAGCATGTAATAGATGATGTATTAAACATGTGCAAAGTGTTTCTGGGTTATGACTGACTTGCATGTTGTTGTGGAAAACTTCGTGTAAATTCTATAAAAGTTGTTTTTCTATTTTTCTTTCTCAAAAATGTTTATAAGATATTATATTATTTTTTTGTAAAGGGATATTGCAATTGAATGTCAATTTCTATTTATTTCGAATTTATATCTAGACCATTCATATGTTGATTTCTAGGATTTTTCTGGAAAACTAATTGCATATGCTGACTTTCAAAATTTTGTATTAATTATAGAATTTTTTTCTGTTTTTCTTTTACTAAAATGTTTATAAGTTGTTATATTTTGTTTTTGTAAAAGTAAAATGCAATTGATTGTCATTTGTTATTTTATCACGAATTTAGTTTTAGCTTGATACATGTATGAAGTTCTGGAAATTCTTAAAATGTGATGAACGCATGTATGAAAAATTAATATTAATCTTTTTAAAAATTGTTTTTACAAATTTTATGCATGAACATGCAATATGAGATGTTGCCACCTGTATGAGATTCATGACACTTGTTGTTAAAGTGGTTATCTTATGCATGCATGATGTAATGTTTGTCTAGTGTTAGAAGTAATGTGACAAATGTCATAAACATATGATGTGTTGGCTTATTCCAATTTTTAGTAAATAAATCCTAGGAATTAGTTTCTAGAATTTATTATTAGAAACATTTAGAATGTGTATAAGACTCTGTAATTTTTCCAGAATTAATTGAATTTGATTCAATTAATAGATAATGTCAAAGTCAACATTGGTCAACTTTTTGAAAGTTGGAGTTGACACTTATAATGTATGCATTTCGATTATAAGACCTAAATAAGGTTCTTATGTGATAAGAAATATATTATTTTGATAAAAATAACAAGCTTAATGCATGTGCTTGAAATTAGGGTTTTGGAAAATTTTCAATCATCGAATTGGTCTTTTTAGTGTCTAGTAGGTTAACTTATTTATCTTGACGATTTTGGCTGTCAAGATAATTTTGGCTAGTGCCGAATTGTTTAGATAAATTTAAGATGACGTAGGGATATTATAGAGGACTAATTGGTGTACGGGAATTTTGAAAACTTTAGTATTAATTTAGAATTGATCCAAGTAGAGCATAGCATTTCTAGTGTGACTAGATAAAGGCATATAAACTAGGATTTAAGTGTTTAATTTGGAGATAAAAAAATAAATTTTAAGGATCGTAATCGAATCATATTCATAATTCGAAGTAGCCAAGACTAACACTAGTACCCCTTTAGGGTCAAGAGTTGAATCGATTCACGAACTTTAGATGTATAGTCAAGTCACAAGCTAATTTAAACCTTCTTTGTGTGATACATGCATTAAGGGTAGTTAGGGACATAAGCTCAATTTAACTGAGTTATCCATAATCTAAATGTATATTTGATATACATAATCAAGATCATCCGAGTATTGATGAGACCAAGGGACAAATCCCTCAACCAAAATATTAGGACTTACGTCTTCCATTGATATGGCAAGAACTGGAGTTCTTTTAGAGTTGGGTTATTGGGCAAACCCAAGCCCGCTCTATAGGAATATGATCAAACCATGAAAATTAGATTTTCGGATCAATAGGTTGGTCCTAATTGGAAACATTGATTTTTTAGGCAAACCCAAGGTCAACGTGGATAGAGGCAAAGTTGGGTTGTATACATGGGATGTATATAAATCAAGAGTTGATAACCTATAAATCAACAGTTGATGGCACAAGTCGATAGTTGCATAATTAAATGCAACTGTTATGAATGATACCCACCAATTGACCTAAGGTGGCTTGTTGGGCAAACCTAAGGTCATTCTTGGTAATATTGGATATCAACCCATTAAGGAAACTATAAGTTTTCTCGAATTCGTAGTGAAGGCTATGGATTTAAATAAGAATAATGGGACCCATGATGCATGTTATTAAAGTCCTTATAGATATGCAATAAGTGTACATTCTAACACTTTCTCTCGTTCTTCTAGGTTATTGAATCGTACGATGTCTTCTAGTGTGAACCTACGCTCCCTACTAGATTCCAACAAACTCACGGGACCCAACTTCTTGGATTGGCTACAGAATTAAGAATTGTTCGCAAAGCTGAAAAACTAGAATTTGTCCTAGATGAACCACTTCCTGATCCCCCTGTTGCCAATGCATCTGATGAAGAACAGAAAGCTTACAAGAAGCTAATAGATGATATTGAGTTGGCTAGCTATATAATGCTGCCTGTATGTCACCAAAACTGCAAAAGCAGTATGAAGCTATAGATCCTCATACATAGTTTTTCATCTGAGGGAACTGTTTGATGAGCAAGTTCAGTCTGAAAGGTTCGAGACCTCGAGGTTGCTTTTTCATTCTAAGATGACTGAGGGATCATCTCTAGTGCAGTATGCACCGAAGATGAATGGATATATTGAGAGGTTAGGCAGTTTGGGTTTCATTATGGATCATGAATTAATTATATACTTAATTCTGACTGGTTTGACCGATAGTTATTCACAGATTGTACTTAACTATCAGATGAACCAAATATCCACGATGATAGCTGAGCTGATTAATCTACTCAAAACAGCTGAGCAAACTGTCAAGAAGGACAGTAAGGCTGTGATGCTAGTGGACTTTGCTTCTGGTTCTCGAAAGAAGAACCAAAAGAAGAAGAAGAAGTCCAAGAGGCCAGTGGGAGGTGTAGCCAAGAAGAAGGTAAAGGAGACAACATCGAAGGGGATATGCTTCCATTGTAACAAGGATGGACATTGGAAGAGGAACTGCAAAGCTTATCTAAAGTCACTGAAGCAGAAGAAGGCATTAGATGCCCCACCATCTACTTCAGGTAAGATATTTTTCATTGAGGTTAATACTATTTCTGATCATATCATTTGGGTATTAAATACTGGATGTGGCTCACACATATGTGTTGATATGCAGGGTCCCAGGGATAGTAGACCGCTCAAGAAGGAAGAGATGGACCTACATGTGGGAAATGGAGCAAGAGTTGTTGCATCAGCTGTAGAGACATATGTTTTGTATCTTCCTAGTGGGCTAGAGTTAATTTTGGAAAATCACTATTATGTACCCGTTGTGACTAAAAACATTGTATCTGTTTCATATCTTAATAAAGTGGGATTTCATTTAACTTTTTCAAACAATGGTTGTTCAATTAAGTTGAATGAAATATTGTATGGTACTACTACATTGTGCAGTGGAATTTAAATATTAGATATGTACAATCCAATTTTAAATATCAATAACAATAAAAGACAAAAATGAGATAACTTAAAATCATCTTACTTATGGCATTGTTGACTTGGCCATATAGGTGAGAAATGCATGATTAAGCTACATATGAATTGTAGCCTAGGGTCATTTGATTATGAGTTAAATGACTCATATGAATCTTTCTTGTTAGGCAAGATGAATAAATTACCTTTAAAAGGAAAGGGTGAACGAATGAATGAGTTATTAGACCTAATACATTCTGATGTATGTGGTCTGATGTCCATTCATGCCAGAGGTGGTTTTGTTTACTTCATCACTTTTATCGATGATTATTCATGATATGGGTATGTGTATCTAATGAGATACAAGTCTGAAGCATTTGAAATGTTCAAACAATTTAAACATAAAGTAGAGAAGTAACTTAGTAGAAGTATTAAGACACTTCGATCAGATCGTGGTGGTGAATACTTAAACGAGGAATTTCTAACTTATCTCGAAGATAATGGGATAACATCCCAATGGACTCCACCTTACACATCACAACATAATGGTGTGGCTGAAAGGAGAAATCAAACCTTGATAGACATGGTAAGGACGATGATAGGCTTAACAGATCTACCAAAATCATTTTGGCGTTATACACTCAAGACTACTATTTATGTAACAAACAGATTCCCTTCAAAGGTAGTTGAAGTTACTCCATATAAGATATGGACTAACAAAAGGCCCTATCTTTCACACATGAAAGTTTATGGTTGTCCAACTTTTGTGAAACGAATTCAATCAGATAAGCTTGAAGTGAAGTTTGATAAATGTCTGTTTATATGATATCCTAAGGAAACAATTGGATATCAGTTTAGTAATGATTTAGAGCAAAAGATGTTGTCTCAATGTATGCTGTCTTTTTAGAGAAAGAGTTTTTTCTAAGATAAGACAGTGGGAGCAAAGTTGAACTTGATGAAGTGCATGATGCTCAAATAGACGCAAATCAATTGTCCGAACCCAAAATTATTGCTCACAGAAATGAGACAACAGTTGAACCTTCTGACACATAATATGTTCGTAGGTCAAGTAGGATACGTAATGTTCCAGAGAGATATGGATTTTTTATAAGTGAACGAAATGACGTATTGCTCATAGAGGACGATGAGCCTACAACCTATGAAGAGGCTCTGAAGAGTTTAGAATCTAAAAAATGGCTTCAAGCCATGAAGTCTGAAATGGATTCCATGTATGAAAACCAAGTATGGACTTTGGTTGACCTACCCAAGTAAAACCCATAGGGTGCAAATGGATTTTCAAGAAGAAAACTGATATGGAAGGTAATGTGATTACCTATAAAGCAAGGTTAGTCGCTAAAGGTTATCATCAAAGACAAGGAATTGAATATGATGAGACATTTAGCCCTGTAGCTATACTTAAATCCATTAGAATACTCCTAGCCATTGCTTATGATTATGAAATATGGCAGATGGATGTGAATGCGACTTTCCTAAATGGAAACCTAATTGAGGATGTATATATGATACAACTTGAGGGCTTCGTATCCAGAGATGGTAGAAAGGTATGCAAGCTTCAAAAATTAATTTATGGATTGAATCAAACATCTAAGAGTTGGAACATCTGATTTGATGAGACAATCAAAGAGTTTGGTTTCCCACAAAATCCTGATAAGCCTTGTGTGTGCAAGAAGGTTAGTGGGAGTGCTATCATATTCCTTGTGTTATATGTTAATGACATATTACTTATAGGAACTGATGTCTCAAGTTTAAATTCAGTCAAAGTTTGGTTGTCCTGGAAATTTTCCATGAAAGACCTTGGAGAAGCAACTTATATATTGGGAATAAAGATCTATAGAGATAGAGAAAGGAAGTTACTAGGTTTTTTATAGTCAACATACATAGACAAAGTGCTAAATAGGTTTAGCATAGAGCAGTCCAAGGGAAGGTTTCTTCCCATGACTCATAGGATAAAACTCTCGAAATCTGTATGTCCCAAGACGCAAGATGAGAGGACTTGTATAAGCATGATCCCGTATGCTTCTACAGTATGATCAATCATATATGCTATGTTATGTACAAGAAATGATATATCGTATACTTTAAGTGTTACAAGCAGATATGAATAGGATCCTAGTGAGGGTCATTGGGTGGCTGTCAAGATTATCCTAAAGTACCTGAGAAAGAAAAATGATGCATTTTGATATATGGAAATGGAGATCTCGTAATGATCGGGCATACAAATGCCAGTTTTTAATCTGATTATGATGACTCCAAATCCCAATCAGGTTATGTTTTTACACTAAATGGTGGCGCAGTCAATTAGAAGAGTTCCAAACAAGAGATGACTACAGATTCGACAATCGAGTCAGAGTACATTGCAACTGCAGAAGCGGCAAAAGAAGCTGTTTAGATTAAGAAGTTTGTCATGGAACTTGGATTGGTTCCTAACATAGTAGACCCAATATTGTTGTATTGTGACAGAATAAGGCTATTGCTCAAGTAGTGGATCTCATAAGCTGTAAGCATGAGATGTTTGGAGTTAATATATGGATGCTTACTAAGGGTAGTAAGTACATCGGATGACCTGCTATGAGATTATCAGTAACACCCCATTACCCTAGGGTACGCACCGGGATGCCCGTAGGTCATTCCGATACATATCCTAAGATAAGGGAGCG
>JAOTAY010005963.1:0-15445 GCA_025629805.1 Erythroxylum baracoense
GCAAGAAATGCACTTTCTAACTTCTCATTAATTTCTCATGTACCGTATTCTAGGGTCCTAACCCTTAACATTAGATAATGGGATGTTACATTTTAAACCTTGTATCCTCAAAGCTCTAATGCCTATATACCAGGTTCCAAGCAATTTATTGTTGCTAGGAAACTTACCCTTATCAAATAGGAGATGAAACTGTTGTTTCAGAAGAATGTGGGCAATACACACCATCTTCTAAACTCAGTCAAAAGTGCTCCTAGAAGATCCAATATAAACTCTAAACTAATCCTCTCTCTCCCAACCTGCAAAATTAAAAAATAATTGCCATGTAACATCTCACTAGTGCCCTTACTTTTGATCACTGATTGATTAATCATTTTGTATTTGATTCACTCTCTCGATTTATTACCTAAATGTAAGCTACAATAATCAGTCACAACACCCAATTACAATAACACAAAAGCAATTAGATTAACATCAAAACAAGTCAAAATCCCTAAAGAAAGTTAGAAAATCATCTTTGAAGCCATATTCATCTTACACATTTAGTAAAGAAATAACAATATGAACGAAATTATCACTTGGAAAAGGACTGGGGTGACTTGGGAAGGCGGCAAAGTCAGAAGCCTTTAATCGACAGTTTACGTGTGCTAAGTTTTAATATTTATAACCTTAATAATACCGCAAGCGCACGGGTCGTTCGCGTAGTACCTAAGGTATTGATCCCACGAGGAGTAATTTAATCCTAAAATCTAAGACTTGACTTAAATTCGCAATAAATCAAAATAACAAACTAACGTAGAAAATTAATCAATCAATAATCATTCTCAAGAATTAAATTCAGAAATTATAAAGAAGACAACAATTTGCACAACCTAATCAAAAATCAACCTATGAACTATCAATTGAGAGAAAGGGGGTTTTAATCTGACTTTAATGAAAATCTAATTGATTATTAAATTATCGAATTACCAAGTCTAGACGGTCCTAGGGTGGATTGCACTCTCTCGAGTTATAATCTTTAACCCTAATTAAAAATTCCTAATTAGATTATGGAATTACAATCTCTCAATTTACAATTTACCTAAAACCTAATTTAGTTATGAAATTGTCTAATAACCTACCGAAACCTATGCACGATCTCTCGCTACATAAATTTAACGGTTTGATTCAATTCTTTATCTATGAAACTACTTAACTCTTGTTAGCCCAATTTGATGATATTTACTCAGTTCGCCCTCTTAGTTTGTTACCGAATTATTAAGAACAAAAATTGAATCATGAATAACTCAATAAAATTGCAATAAATCAAATTCTATTAATATCAAAGACAGATCCCGAAGGTGAGTTTAAATAATATCCTTAACATTCAACAATCTATCATCTATGGTTATCTCAAATTCTATACAACTGTAAGAATGAAATAAACCAATAATAGTTCAGAATGGATGATGATGGAGGCAGTGATGATAGGAAATCACCTGTTTTGGGAAGCATTTTGCATCAAGCTTCTTCTCCATATCTCTATTCCTTCGTCTCCTTCCTCAAATCTCTCGATAAGCTCTCTAGGGTTTTGGATTTTGGATGATGCAAAAAACTACTTTCTTTGTTCTTTATGTTCCTTAAATATCTTGGAAGCCCTAGGGTTCATTCGGGGTCGAAATGGTCCTAAAAGTTCCTCAAAACTTGATGTTTTCACCTGTTTTCGTGTTTGCCCAAAGCAGGCCACGATCGTGGCCCTCTGTCATGATCATGACCAAAGTGTCACGATTGTGGCCTGGATCTTAGATGCTAACATCTTTCTGTCATCATCGTGGCCTATTATACCACGATTGTAGGTCGTGGTTTTGGCTCGAAACTCTCTAAAACTTCTTTGTTCTTTGCCGTTTACCTTGAAATACTAAAAACACATCAAAGTACCTAAAAAACATAACATTTAAGCTCAAAGACTTATACTAACCTATAAAAACACTTAAATACATAAACTAACACAATTAAAATGTAAACACACACTCAATACTCAAATTAACACTAAATACCTAACAAATTGAACCCCAAAACATAACGCAAATCATAACTATCAACATCCCCAAACTTAAAAAGAGCATGAATCTCAAGAAGATGACTCAAACATTGTGTGTTTCGACTTGCTTTAACTCTTTCAATTCTGAATTGTACCTAAAATCAAATATGAACTAAAGTAAGTGTCTTAAGCATTTTAAAGCATTAATCACTAAGTGTCATGGATTAAATGTATTAACAATCAATCACACATTATATATTATTTTCTCTTTATTAACCTATAGCGGTAAGTGTAAACTATGACCCTTAACTATTAGCTCTAAGCTTAACCATCTACATCACTTTGAGAATCTTCGTATTCATAATTGTAGGAGTAGTAACCACTTTTAGGTCCATATTGTCTAAGGGTACTCCTAGCCCTTGCGCTAGTTGTGTATTATTTTAGCCTCCATTAGTAACCCTAAATTTGGCCTATAAGAGGTACCCGTGGACCAATTGCATAAAGATGATGCCAAATTGCATCCTTTACCTTTTGTATATATAGTAAATTAAAAATAGATCACACCTACTAACCACACTAGTACTCTCACTCTTTGCGTATAACAAATATATTACGAGCTTGTACATGAACTACTTATATGGTAATTTGAACTTAGATGTTTTGCATTTGGTTATAGTAAGTGTGACTAGTGGCCATTGACCACTAGTAGCTCTATGAGTCTATATCTTGATGGTCTTATTTAAGAGAGATTGCACTGAGAGCTAGTGTCTCTATACACTCTTATGTATAGATCCTAATATGGATCATAAATTGATTGAAGCTTAGGCTATAGTTCATACTTTTAAGCCTAAACTTGAGGACTTATTTTGTTACGACATTCTCATATCATCTACCTCCAATACATATATGAACTTTAAGTTAAGCTATTGGTAGATTAGGTCCTAAAAGTCAAACACATTTGACTACCTGTCAAAAGATATGATCTCACACACCTGATCAGTAAGATTAACCTACCTAAGTATATCCTAGTTAATGAATTTAGACACCTTGAACTGCCTCGTGCAGAAAGGCCTAATACCTCTTCCATTATATCTCTCTCTTAAAATGTAACAACGAATGATCTAATAATTGTTGAGTGTCTATAATAGGTTATAACTCAACTGGAGGTGGTGGTTGCATTCGTGTTGTTTTCTCCAACCTCTATTATCTCATTAAAGCATTTGTTTTTAGAGTTGTGGTATGCGGTATAGAGACAGTAATTCCCACTCTAGCTGATACACAATTGATATCGTAAAGAGGCACTTCGAGTGGCCACAAACTCCAAAGAAGATAACTAGTGAAGATATATTTTATTCCTTGTCTTTTCAATAGGGATTACATCAGTACTTATAGTAGGAAGATGACCCTAAAGAAGGTAACTCGAATCAACTTATTAAAGCATGCAAATATGTTGACTCATTTGGATAAAACCTTATTAATAAATGTGAGGAAATCGAGATAATATTCTAAACATAATCATGCAATCTAGTGGATAGGCGTCGATCACATAATCCCCTCCGAAGCAATGTTGGTTTCGGATTTGCAGCTGTGATTTCTGGCACTTCAAGATCATCTCGAGGTGGATTAGGATTGGTATCACTAGCCCTCTTACATAATAGTGGCTACTTGAGTCTCTTGGGTGGTATAAGTTATCCCTAAGTCTTTGCCATATTATGATATTCGAAAAACTATGAATAAGCTCTTGAAGAACAATAATCATTATCACACATGTGTATAGGTATGGAATATAGTATAATCAAATACAATAATAAACCGCTAAACAAGATATCAATGTACCCTATAATATTTCCATATTTGTGATTTTTTTCATCATATATAGTATAACCATTACTAATATCCTATAATGTAAAATTTTTATCTTCTTATATCCTTTAGTCTAATTTAGAAACTAAACCAACCAATCCTGCAAGTTAAATATACTAAAGTAGCCTAGATAATTCACATAAAAATCTTCAACCGTGTAAAACACATAAAATTCCTAATTCACCTAGGTCATTTTTCTAGCACCCTAACATCATGCATAATGGATATTCAATTAACAATAAGCACAAATATAATTCATAATTTTTAAATTATCCAAAATGCTTTAAAATAATAAAATAGAGAAAATACTTAGATAATGCCAAAGAAATATGGTGAGTAAAAATAAAATAATATATGGTTGGGGAGGGATTAGGGGTTTGGTTATCATTCTAGAAACTAAAAGGAAACTGAAATTTCAGAAAAAACTAAAAGAAAACATGATTGAAAAATGATAAAGCAGGGGCTAGGTCGGCCTTATATTATATAGTACAAGGCCCTTATATGACATCTCATAGGTGTCATGTACTATAAGAACATGTGTATGTGTTGATATATATAGGATTGTGTTATTTATATTAAATGAAAAGAAGGGTACAAAGGGTTAGATAGGAATATGACATAATACTGTGTTTAAAAAGTGGTTTATTATAGTTTATTTCTTTTTGATTCCTATATATAGGGTACAATACGAGGCTGTATATGCTTACCTTAATGCCATGTTCTTAATATAGGTTAGATAACCTTCTGTTTAGAGGGACATATTGAGAAGTGGTATATTCTATAACTTTTTGATTCTTTCTTTTAGGAGTTTATAGGTTGGACTTTGGAGGAACACAGTGTCATGTTTAGCTACATGACTACTACATAGTGTTGTGTTAAAAGTAACATATTTTATTTCTCTTTTTGGGTTAATATACTTCTAAATACAGTGACATTTTTGAGTCTATAGTTACCTAAAAACTTGTAAAAATAAAGAATGCACTAACTTCAAACACTTAACATAATATTTCAACCAAGATTTAACAAAATAAGTTCAAGAAAATGACAATAATAATATATAAATAAACAACTAATAATACAAAACAATTAAAACAATAAATTCTAGAATATAAAAGGTAGAAAATTGTAGGTTGCTTCTCAAAAAGTGCTTGTTTTGGGTCATAAGCTCGGTCCCTTTCCATCAAATTGAAATTGAAGGATCCACACTTGTAGGGTTTAAGCTTCCTTGAAGTTCAACTCCAGCTTTAGTCTTCTTCTTTTTCTTAATAGATGTTCCTTTTCTATTCATACTACATGTTTTCTGAAGATGGATTCACCTGTTCCCTTTGCTTCATTTAACTTCGAACCTATAACCTTAGCTTCCAATATATTTTATACATAATGTATTTGAAAAATAAAATTACTTTTATCCTAATTTTACATGGTATCAAGGCCTATTTTAGCTATTTAAGAGTTCAACTATTTTTCCTAAGTAAGAACATTGCAAGTGTTTGGGCCACCTATTCGCAGTGTATTTCTAAGTTCTTTAATAACATTCGTAAAGTTGCTGACCATTAAATAGTCTCTTCCTAAAGACTAGTCACCAGAAGCTCCATAAGTGAACCATATATGTTGTTTAGAGAACTTACTATTTGTCCTATGAGCAGATGTGTAAAAGAACATATGACAGAGCTATGCCATCTAGTCACCTTTATTGAAATTGCCTCTCTTTTCCACCTCTTTTGGGTTCTTTCTTTGTTCATGTTCATCATCGAATAATAAGTGGATTATCCACTATTTTGGCACTAAACTCTTTGCTATTAAGTTTTAGTTCTTATTCGTATGTATTCTTAGATGTGTTAGTGTTAATGCCACTTTATGCCACTTGTTTTGTGTTGAAATTATTGATGTTATTAGTGTTAATATTGGTTCCTTAGTGAGAGTGGACATTTAACCTTTGTGTATAGTTCTTTAAGGATGTATTTATGGCTAGTGCCTTAGTGATTTTGCTAGTTCTTCGGTGTTGTGAGCATAGAAAACTAATTCATTTTTAATGTTTAGTTCACTAAAATTTTGACATTTATCAACCAAATAGTTTTGAAATACTTGTATGAGTATATTTAATTCATTTTACTATGGATGATGACCATAAATTAATTATAGTTACTGATGTTATTATGGTTATGTCTAGCATCACTAAACATAAGTTGAAAAGTCTTAACTATCTAGGCTGGAGCAAAACAATTAGGATTTATTTGCATTTTATTTTCAAAGATTACCACCTTATAGATGATCTACCAGTTGATGGTAAAAGAAAGGAATGGATGAAAGATGAAGTTAGATTGTTCTTGTAGATTTAAGATTTAATAGATAATAAGGTAGTTAGCATGATTAATCACTGTATATTAAGGAATTAATGGATCATTTATAGTTTTTATATTTAGGTAAAGAGAATACTTCCCATATCTTTGAGGCCTATAAATTTTTTTATTGGGTTGAACAATATGATCAATCTCTTAAATCATACTTTATAAATTTTATAAAAGTTTATAAAGACTTTAATATTCTTTCACCTTTTGGTTTTGTTATCAAAGTACAACAAACTTAGCCGAATAGAATAGAACTTATGAGTTTTTTGGCAGGCCTCAATTTACAACAAATTTAATTAGAGAAAATGTAAGTTATGACTTTTTTATTAGGTGTTAAATCTAAATTTGATATAGCAAAGTACTAAATCCTCTCTAGTTCAAAAATTTCCTCTTTATATTAGGTCTTCACTAGAGTTCTTCCAATAAAACATAGTGTTATTGTTACTCCATTTGTTCAAGATTCAAATGCTTTAGCTAGTTGTAATAATAGGAGACCTTCTAATTGAAATAAGAAACAAGAGGCAATACATAGGATTGGGAAAAGTAGAACTAGGATATAGGAGGAGATGTCTATCATTACTATGATGAACTGAGTCATATCAAGTGCACATGTCCAAAGCTACATAGTTTATCTTAGAAATCTCATTTAGCTCATGTTGTAGCTGTTTCTACTACACCCAACACATCTTTAAAATAAACAGTGTCAGTATTTATGGACGAATTTGTTAAATTCTATTAATACTTAGAAGCATTGAAGAGTTGCTATAACTCTATAACTACTATTGCAGAAATAACTAATCCTAATAAGTATCTCCTTTCATCCTCCAACACCCAGTGGGTTATTGATTCTAGTGTTAATAATCATATGATAGATAATCCTAATCTTCTTACCACTTTTAAACCCCACTTCTCTTCTTTCAAACTTATTTTGGCTTATTATTTTATCACTACTATTGCAGAGATAGGTGATCCTGATAAGTATCCCTATTCCTTCTCTAACACCTAGTGGGTTATTGATTCTGGTGTTAATAATCATATGACAGATAATCCTAATCTTCTTACCACTTTAAACGCCACATTTCTTCTTCTAAAGTTATGTTAGCATATTATTTTAACTAATATGCTTTTGGTTTTGGAATTGCTTATCCCACTTATTTCCTTTCTTTATTTTGTGTTTTAGGCCTACTATGATTTTATTTTAATTTAATATTTATTAGCAAAATTACTCGAACTCTAAATTATTTTGTCATATTTTTCCTAGATTATTTTATTTTAAGGATCTCATGGAAGATTATTGGTAGTGGACATGTATCTGGAGGTCTTTATATTCTGGATGTTCCTAAGTAAATGCCCATACCTATTGCTTGCTTCTTAATCTTAACCCTTTTTAGAGCACACTTTTGGTTAGACAATCCTTCTCTATCTATATTGAACAAACTATATCTAGAGTTTCAAAGTATTTCGTCTCTTGATTATTAATCATTTCAATCTGCAAAACACCATCATTTTCCTTTTATTTCTTTAGTCAATAAAAGGGCCAAAATTTTCTTTTGAGTTAGTTTATTTTGATGTTTGGGATCTGTGTACTATTGTATCTTAAATTGACTTTTAGTACTTTGTTACCTTTATTGATGGTTTTTCTTGGATGACATGGCCTTATTTAATGATGATATGTTCTAAGTTGTTTTCCCATTTTATTACTTTCTGTGCTAAAATCAAAACCCAATTTAATGTTTCTTTACATACTTTGCAAAGTGATAATGCTAAAGAACATCTTTCTGATTCCTTTCAGAGTTACATGCTTAAAAATGGAATCCTTCATTAGAATTCTTATGTTGACACACCATCCCAAAATGGTGTCATTGAAGGAAAAAAATCTCTTTGAAATACGTGGGGAACTTTTGTTCCAAACACATCTCTACAAGTGTTTTTATGGTAATGCAGTTTCATTAGCTTATTTTTTGATCAACTGTATGCCATTATCCTTCATAGTAAGATTCATTATCACATCCTCTTTCTTAACAAACCCTTATTACCTATAGAGCCTTGTACATCTATGAGTATGTTTTTTGTTCATGATGTTTGTCCTCAAGTCACCAAATTAGTTCCTAAGTCTATAAAATGTTTCTTTCTAGGGTACTCTCATCTTCCAAAAGGGTATCAATGTTATTATCCTAGTCTTGATATATACCTTGTGTTTGTTAATGTTATTTTATTGAAAATCCTCGTTTCTTTCCTACTACTTCAAACACTTCTAACATTTAAGGTGAGAATGATGATTTTCTGGTGTATCAAATCATATAAAAGTCACAAAATGTTACTCTTAAACCTACTATTCCAACACCACCAACACTTCTATCTATTCATCATGTCTATCATAAATGACGAGATATTTTTGATAAACCTTTAACAATGGTTTCTTCTTTTGCATCAGATTCACCAAACACTAATTTTACCTATCCAATTACTCTCCATTAAGATAAACACTAATTCATTTACCAAATTTCATCTTTTGTTTTATACTCATTTTTAATCTTCTTTGTGCTCTTTTATCACCTTTTTTAATACTTTATCTATCCCAAAATTATTTATGAACCATTGTCTCATCCAAGCTGGAAAGTAGCAAAAAAATAGATGAATGCTCTAGATGTTAATGGTACTTGGAATTTAGAATTTAGTGAATTTACTTATAGGAAAAAGGCTATCAAATGTAAGTGGGTATTTATAATTAAAGTCTATCGTGGTGGCTTAATGATCCAACTTAATGCTCACCTTGTTAAAAAAGGATATACTTATGACTTGGACTATTATGATACTTTCTCTAATGTGGCTAAGTTAAAATCTATTTGTTTGTTTATATTTCTCTCATACAGCTAAGTTGATAGGGAAACTTGCATGATGAGGTTTATATGGAGCAACCACTTAGGTTTGTTTCTTAGGGGTAGTATGGGAAAGTGTGCCACCTTTAATGATCTTTTTATGGTTTAAAATAAAATCCTTGTGCTTGGTTTGGCAATTTTAGTCAAACAGTTGAATGGTTTGGAATAAATAAGAACAAGTTTAACATTTATTCTTCTAAAAACACTTTAAATTAGTATTATCATTCTTATTATATATGTGAATGATATTGTTATTAATAAAAGTGACATTATGGGAATTTCATCTCTAAAAATATTTTTTCAATTCTAGTTTCAGTCTTACATTTAACACTATAGTTCTTGTTATATACGTGAATGATATTGTTATTACTAGAAGTGACTTTGGGAATTTCTTCTCCAAATATATTTCTTAACATCTAGCTTTAGTTAAATGATTTGGGGATAAATTAATTTTTGGGAGTTGAGGTTACAAGAAATAAGAAATGTATCTTCTTATCTAAAAGAAAATATATGCTTGATTTGTTATCTAAAACTATGAAATTAGGGGCTAAACTATGTAGTGATCCTATGCGACCTAATTTGCAGCTTATAAAAGATGGAGATTTGTTTAAAGAACCTAATAAGTATAGGAGACTGGTTAGGAAATTAAATTATCTTATAGGAACTTGTTTTAATATTGCTTACTTTATTAGTATTGTAAGTCAACTAATATACTGTCCAATAGTTCATCATTGGGCCGCTTTAAAGCAAACATTGTGTTACTTAAAGGAAGTTCTTTAAAATGGTGTAAAGTATAAAAATCATAGTAACACTCATATAGAGTGCTTCTTAAATGGAGATTGGGAAGGATCTATGATTGACTGACAATCCACTACAGGCTGCTATGTTTTCATTGGAGAAAATTTGGTCTCATGGAAGAGTAAGAAACAAAATAATGTATCTCGCTTTAGTACATAATTAGAATAAAAGCTATGAAATTGTGAAATAATGTGTATATTTTAGCTCTTAAATAAAAATGGTCTCAAAGTCTCAATATCATCATTTTAACAAAGTGATAACCACATGTCTCTTTATATAACTTCTGATCCTATATTTTATGAACAAACTAAGCATACTAAGATTGAATATCTTTTTTTTTGTGAAAAGATGCAACAAAACTTGATTTTTATAAGATATTTTAAGGTTGGAGAATAATTGGAAGCACTTTTTACAAAAGCTCTAAATGAGACTTAGGTTGAATATCTTTATAACAAGCTAGGCATGATTAACATCTATGGTCCATCTTAAGGGGCAGTCTTATAAATTATATAGATTATAGAGATATGCATTGATAGGATACAAAATGTTGGCTTGATCATAGGGATTAGATTCCATAATTATTGTTGATATACTTGTATATATATGACCCTATTCTATAGATAATGTATTTAAGAAATATAATACCTTTTCTCCTAAGTTTAAACTTCCATAAACATCAATTAGAGACTTAGAAGTGGCTAAGAAAGGTTATCTTGAGATTAAAGGAAAATTCCTATCCTATTCCATATCTAAGACCATAAAATACATAGGAATGAGAAACTTATTAATTTTGATGGGCACATATTTTAATATACCTGCATGCATTTGATAGAATGATTTGCTAACTGCAATGAAATCGTAGTAGATCTAAGATTGGCCACCTCAAATTTCCTACAGATAGAAAGAGACATAAGACTAACTTTTGCTCTTGGATCACATAAAACATTATCAAAGCTCATGTAATCAATGGTACAAGGGTTGGAGAAGCATTAAATTTCTTTAATTTTTAGAGGTAATCCATTTTAAGTCACATTTTTACACCCCTTAGTCAAGGTTACAGTTTCATACTCCTTAAGCCTTCTCTTGTTGGATAAGATCTCCTTTAAAAAATTAACATAAGAAGGCATTTTTTTTAAAAACGTCAGTAAAAAGAATATTAATATAATTGTTTTGAAGAATATCTTAAAATTTCCCTAATCTTTGATCTAAATTCCCCTTAACCAATCTTCAAGGAAATAATATAGGTGGCTTATAAGGTTCTGGGGGAATATATATGGCTCTTCTCCCTCTACTTTCTCTTTTTCAAGCTCTTCCTCTTTTTATCATATGTTTTACTTCACTTATTTTCCTTACTCTCAATCTTCTCCAACCTAAGACTCTTAATTAGCTTACCCCCCTTTAATATCACATTATTACAATACACTATCTGATTTTTAGGCTTTCTAAGCAATTAACCAATTGCTCTAGTAGTGGCATTGGCATTTAAGAAATTTGAGCTTCAAGCATTTTGTTTTGGGTATTGGTAGAATCCAATTTAGAATTGAGCTTCCTAATTGTTTCCTTAAACTCTTCATTTTGTTTTACTTAAGTGGTAAGGAAGTCATCTAAAATGTACTCTTTACATTTTTAGGGAGGGGAATTAAATGATCCAGATTGGAAACTAGGTGGTTACTTATTATAAGTTACATTAATAAACCTATTTATATAGCGAAATTGTGATGGTTTCTCTAACTTGGGTTATAGGTGTTTAATAATGGATTATGCTTCTGGTTGGACACATTAATAAAGTTAACCTATTCCATATGTGTCACATGAAAATTAATTCACCAATTTACAATCTACAGTTAGGTTTCTTGGGGATCCACATATTTCAAAAACCATGTTAGTAGTACTGATATAATTGACATTCATACTATTAAATTCTATAAACAAAGCATCTACCTTAGTTGTAGAAGATTCAATGCATCTAAATCATAATTACCTAGAATCTTCTCAGGAGTGGCTCTCTCACTCGATCATTGATAATAGTTTTGAACCATATCCTCTATTAAAGAATATGCTTTATCTATTGTCTTGTTTATTAAAGCTTCACCAGTAGCACATCAACATAGGTCTTGATATTATAGTTCATTTCATTATAGAATGTCTGAACTATCAGCCACTTCAGCATTTCCGTGATGTGGAAATATCTCAACAACTCCTTATATCTTTCCATGCTTCATTTAAAGACTTGCCTTCCTTTTAGGGAAAGGTGGTGATATGATTTCTTACATGTGCAGTCTTGCCTGGAGGAAATACTTGGCTACCAAAAGTACATAAGAGAGCTGATCCTATATGGTGATTAACCCTTTTCGGAGGATTTGCAATCATGCTCTAGCATTATTCCTTAAAGAGAAAGGGAATAGTTTAAGCATGATGGTGTTAGGGGATACACCATTTAGCTTTAATGCATATAATACTTTAGAAATATAGAAAGGTGTAAGTTGTGGTCTTTAGATCGTGAACCCCTAAACTAATTATGCTTCACCATAGATAATAGGGAAGGCTTTTAATTGACCTATTTTGAGTTGGTCAATTATGTAATAAACTAAGTACATGACGTAGTTGTAGCTAGTACTGACAAGTACAGGTCAATCTCACGAAGACTATGAATACTAGTACTTACCATTCCATTATTATCTAGCCTAAGGATTGATTTTAGGTTTTTAATTAAAAGAAAATAAAATTAAAACAATTAAAGAAATAGAAAACAAAAATGAATGCAAAGAGAGTGGAATTTAGTTAGAAAACTATCATTATCAAAAATTAGTATATAGGTTTTAACCCCATTAAACCCTTAATAAGTTGATCTTTTATCATGCAATTATTTTATTGATGTTGTTGTTATTATTATTGTTAGTATTAATAATAATAATAATAATAATAATAATAATAATAATAATAATAATTATAATTATAATTATTATTATTATCATCATCATCATCATCATTATTATTATTGCTTTTAATTAATTAATTTTTATTTCCCTCTCTCTGTCTTCCTCTCTTTTTATCTCTCTCTCTCTCTCTCTCTTTCTTTTCATGTAGGTCATTTAGAAATAGCCTCTCTACTCGTTAGGGGTAAAGCTACGTACTATTGAACCTCCCCAGACCCTACGTTTTATTGAGATTCACATTAGGCGTTTTTATTGTTATTGTTTGTTTATTTTATTGATATATTAGACCGTAGAGACTTTTATGGTATGCTAATAGCTGACCATGAGTCTACTAACATCTAATTCTAAGGCCTCTAACTGAATTACGTAGGTTAAAACTTATAGGATTGCAGTACTGATTTATGAGTCCCTCTATAAGGTTTGACCATAATTCAAAAGATTTATTGCATCCTATCGCTGGGGTTGCAATCAACTCTTTCTAATTATAGTAGATCAATTCACACTAGGATTTCTCAATTTCTACGTAGGAAATTAGATTATAATATGATGTTCTCGGGTTATTAGGATATAATAAAACACATCATCAGATCATAATATACTAAACAAAAACTTGCATTAATAAAAGAATTAAATCATATCAAAATGTTAATATAAGGTTTACCTAATCTAAATACTAAGTGGACATTTAGTTATACACTATTGAACACAAAATCAAACATACAATGAAAAAACCAAAAAGAAAACAATAGAATCACAATTCTAAATTTCCCTGATTGTATTCTATCAAATGTTTTTACGATGTAGAGGCTTGATCTTGTATTTCGATGGATGTTTCAATGAAATCTTTGTGTTTTCCACTTCTTTGGACCGAAATTGCACCTAGAGAATGAGTCCTACTTCTGGAAATTGCCTCCTAAAGTCTCCTCCTTTATTATCCTATCAAAAACATGTTTTTATCATGAATTTAGGGTTTTAGGGAGATGCAAGTTCTCTTGCTCAGCTGTGTATAACCAGAATTGTCTGAAAATCGCGAAAGTGCACGCTCGTGTAGAAGTGCATGGGAAGATGCATGACTTGCATTACTTTAGGTTTTTGGCATCGATTTCTTCATATTTAGGTCTCAACTTCTCAAAATTAATTATAGCTCCACTTTTCATCTTTCCAACGGATCCTCTTTCGCTAAAGAAAAGTTCTGTAACTAAAGTTATGGGTTAAAAATCAAAGGAAGGTCAGATCAGGTCAAAACATATTTGTATCTCATTCTTGATCTTTTTATGCCCTCAAAACAACACTTTTGGGCCTTGAGTTGTACATAGGAATTATGGACCAGGATGTTTCCTTGAATTTGAGCTTTTGAATCACCTTATTTGGATCTTATAAGCCTCAAATATGTCCATGTAAAGCTATAGTTGTCAGGTTGCCCATTCAGCAAAAATAAGCTTTATGCCTTACAGCAAAAATAAGCTTTATGCCTTATTTTCTTCTGAATTATTCTCCCTTTAGCCCATGAAAGAAATTATCACCTATGAAAGCACTTGGACCAAATTAATTACCAAATACAAGATAAAATTATAAAATATCAAGCAAAATACATCAAATATCGGTGTAAAAATATAGTAAACTATCCATCTATTAAACATCCTCACGCTTAAGCTTTTGCTTGCATCACAGAAACCACAATCAAAATTATAAAATTTACAACAACAATCCATCATCAAAGTTAACCTTTCAATTCATAATATACATCATCATGTCCTATTGAATCAAATTAGCATATAATTAGAGTGAAGTTGTCCTAAAATTAACTTCCTAAAGCAATATTAATAGTAATCATATCAACAATCACATTGAAATCAAGAGCATATCTCTTTACATCCTTACTAAGATTTCACCCAATACGCTTAAGTGCTTAGGGTGAAAAGCATCAACACTCTCAATCAACGTATAGTAAAACTCTTACTATAGGCTTGCAATAAAATCGCATCTCCACCACTTATGTATAAACTATAATTAAAAATCAAAAAGCTTTGTACTGGTTATAGTAGGGCTTAGGTATGGTATGAATGGGATAATAAAAGGGGTTAAGTGAAGGAAATTTACTCAAAGAAATAGTACAAGACTTGTTTACAAAACACATAGGTTATTTCATCACAAATTTATTGGTACCACTTACTTATTTATTTTATATTTTTATGCTTTTCTATCTTTTTTTACAATAAACATTCAGTACTACAATCTAAGAAATATTAGACCTTTTAAAAATTTCAAGTCTCAATAAGTAAATAATGTAAATAGCCTTCAAAGTTTAAAACAATAAAAAGACCTGCAAAGAAAAATAGGATAAAGGTTAATATGTGGGTCTAATCAATAAAAAAGCTAAAGTTTAACTTAGTTATTCCTAAAGGTAAATTTTAAGGGTCTAGTAAAGATTAAAGAAATAAGTTAAAGCAAGTAAGTAAATCTAATTACCTTCATTATATTAATCGTTCTAATTTAACAAATATGGTCTCAGTATGCATAATAAAAATAAGTTCTAGAATCATTATACTATACATGATATCACAAATATGAAAAAATAACAAGAGCATTCAAATTTTTTGAGAA
>JAOTAY010006012.1:0-15443 GCA_025629805.1 Erythroxylum baracoense
GTCAAACCATATTAAGAATCACTAATGACATGAAACCATGTAGTGTTCTCTCTGTGGGTCGGTCCAATATATGTTCTTTAACATATATCTATGTTTTTGATTTGATAACTCATATCCATGATCAGTAAAATGTGATCATCAATAAGAATACATACTAGCCTTAATTCATTATCGTTCCATCGATAACGATCGACCAAGGACAGCTTAGAATAGTATTATAATACTTATGATTTTACTATCAAGTCACATACATGATGACATAAGCCTAATACTATTCACGAAATGTAAATCACATTACATAAACAATATACAATAGACATGCATATTTAAAAGAATACCTCATAATATATTATTAATAAGTCATAATGTCATTATAAAAGTCACATATGACTATTGGCCTAGGGCACACTACTAACACTTTGATGGGCAAAACAGCCTATTGGCGTAGTCATCAAGAAATGGTAAAAACATTTTATGGCAGACATTCGGCGGGAAAAATAGTTAGTTGGGCTCCTTCAGTAGGAAAAAAGGCCCGTTGGAACACCTTTAGGAAGAAAAACAGCCCATTGGCAGGCCTCCGGTGGGAAAAATAGCATGTTGGCACTGTTGATAGGACCTTTGGTGGGAAAAATAGCCTACTAGCACGGTAACCAGGCACCTTAGATGTGAAAAATAGTTCGTTGGGCACCTTCAGTGGGAAAATAGCACGTTGTCACACCAACGGTGGGAAAAATAGCACATTGACACAACTTCGGTGGGAAAAAAGCACATTGGCATCGTTACTAGGCACCTTTGGTGTGGAAAATAGCTCGTTGGCACAATGTCAGTGTGAAAAACAACACATTAGTGCATCTTCAGTGGGAAAAACATCTTGTTGGCACACCTTTGGTGGGAAACACAGCTTGTTTGCATAGCTTCGGTGGGCAAAGCAATTTATTGGCAAAATCACTAGCTGCCTTAGATAGGAAAAATAGTTTGTAGGGCACCTTAGGTGGCAAAAATAGCCTGTTGTCACACATTCGACAGCCAGAATAGCCTGTTGGCATGGTCGCTAGGCACCGTAGGTGTGAAAACAGCCTATTGGCACATCGTCGGTAGGCAAAGTAGGCTATAGGGATGCCTTCAACGAGGAAAACATTCCGTTAGCACACGTTTGAGGGGAAAAATAGCTTGTTGGCATTGTCGTTAGCCACTTTCGGTGGGACATACTTGTCGTGGTAGATATTCGATTGGAAAAATAGCCCATTGGTACGGTCACTAGGCACCTTTAGGTAAAATAGCCCGTTGGGCATGTCAATGGGAAACTCAGCCCGTTGGCATACCTTCATTGGGAAAAATAGTCCATTGGAAATTTTGCTAGCTGCCTTTGGTGCAAAAAACAGTCAGTGGGGCACCTTAGGTGGGAAAACCAACCCATTGGCATGGTTACTAGGAAACTTAGGTGTGAGAAACAGCTCATTGGCACACCTTTGGTTGAAAAAATAACCTGTAGACTCACGACTCGCGAACAAAACAGCTCGTTGGCACACCTTTGATGGGCAAAACAGCCCTTTGGCATGGTCGTTAGGCATCTTTGGTGGGAAAAACACGCAATGGCAGACATTCAGTTGGAAAAATAGCCCATTGGTACGGTCAATAGGCACCATCGGTAGGTAAAATAGCCCGTTGGACACCTTTGGTGGGAAACACAGCAAGTTGGTAAAGCTTTGATGGGCAAAACAACACATTAGCAAAGTCGCTAGGTGCCTTCGATGGGAAAGCAGCCTATTGGTGCATTTTCGGTGGACAAAACAACTCGTTGGTGTGGTCGCTAGGCATCTTAGGTGTGAAAAATAGCCCGTTGGACACATTAGGTGGAAAAACATTGGGTGCTAAAATAACCCACTGGCATAGTCGCTATGCACATTAGGTGGCAAAAACAATCCGTTTGACACATTCGATGGAAAAACAATGCATTGGAACACCTTAAGTAGATAAAACAACCCGTTGGCATACCTTCAGTGGGCAAAGCAGCCTATTAGCAAAGTCGCTAGGTATCTTTGACAGGAAAAACAACTCCTTGGCACGATCACTAGGCATTTTAGGTGGGAAAAACAATCCGTTTGGCACCTTCAATGGGAAAGACAACCCATTGGCACACCTTCGGTAGGCAAAACAACCCGTTGACACACCTTCTATGGGAAAAAACACTTTGGCAATCCTTCGGTGGGAAAACTACCCGTTGGCACACATTCGATAGGAAAAGCAGTATGTTGGCACAAGCGCTAAGCATCTTTGGTGGGAAAACCAACCTATTAGCATAAATTTGGTGGGAAAATCAACAAGTTGGCATAGTTGATAGACACCTTCGATGGTAAAATAGCCCGTTGGCATGATCGCTAGGCTTCTTAGGTGGGAAAAAATGTTTGTTGGGCACCTTTGGTTAGAAAATCAGCATGTTGACGCACGTTTAGTGTGAAAAATAGCCTGTTGGCACACATTTTATGGGAAACACAACCCATTGGCACACTTTCAGTGGGCAAAACAACCCATTAACAAAGTCGCTAGTTGTCTTCGATGGGGAACACTATCCGTGGGGCGCATTCGGTGGGAAAAATAGCCTTTTGGCATGGTCGCTAGGCATCTTAAGTGGGTAAAACAGCCTGTTGGCACACCTTTGGTAAGGAAAATAGCCCATTGGGACACCTTCAATCTGCAAAACAGCCCATTGGCACAGTCATTAGGCACCTTTGGTGTGAAAAAGATGTTGTGGTGAACATTCGGTGGGAAAAAAGCCTGTTGGCAAAGTCGCTAGGCACCTTAGGTGGCAAAAAAGTTAGTTCAGGAAGAAAAACATCCCGTTGACACACCTTTGGTTGGAAAAATAACTCGTTGGCACAGCTTCAGTGGGTAAAACAGTCCATTGCCAAAGTTGCTAACTGTCTTCGATGGGAAAAATAGTTCATGGGGCACCTTAGGTGTGGAAAATAGCTTGTTGGCACACATTCGATGGGAAAAATAGCATATTGGCACACTTTTGGTGGGAAACACAGCCCGTTGGCACACCTTTGATGGGCAAAACAGTCCATTGACAAAGACGCTAGTTGCCTTCAGTGGGAAAAACAGTTCGTGGGGCACCTTAGTTGGGAAAAATAGCCCGTTGGCACACATTCAACGGTCAAATTAGCCCATTAGCATGGTCGCTGGCAACTTAGGTGTGAAAACATCTCATTGGCACACCTTCGATCAGCAAACAGCCTGTAGACTCATGTTTGACAGGTAAAACAACCCGTTGGCATGGTCGTAGGCAGCTTCGGTGGGAAAAACATGCAGTGGCAGGCATTTGATTGGAAAAATAGTCCATTGGTATGGTCGATAGGCACTGTTGATGGGCAAAATAACTCATTGGGCATCTTTGATGGGAAACACTGCACGTCAGTGCACCTTCGATGGGCAAAGCAACCCGTTGGTAAAGTCATTAGATGCTTTCGGTGGGAAAAATAGTACGTAGGGTAACTTCGATGGGAAAAACAATCCGATGGAGCACATTCGGCGGCCAAAATAACCCATTGACATGGTCACTATGCACATTAGCTGGCAAAAACAATCCGTTGGACATATTCAGTGGAAAAACAATGCATTGGCACATCTTCTGTAAGCAAAACAGCCTATTGGCACACCTTCGGTGGGCAAAACAGCCCATTGGCAAAGTCACTAGGTGCTTTTGATGGGATAAACAGCCCATTGGTGCACTTTTGTTGGACAACACAGCACGGTCACTAGGCACCTCAGGCGGGAGAAACAATTTGTTGGGCACCTTCCATGGGAAAAACAACCTGTAGGCACATCTTCAGTAGGCAAAACAATCCGTTGACACCCATTCAGTGGGAAAACAACACTTTGGCAATCCTTTGGTGGGAAAAACTACCCGTTGGTGCACCTTCGATGGGAAAAGCAGCACACAGGCACAATCGTTAGGCACTTTCATTAGGAAAACCAGCCCATTGGTGTAGCTTCGATGGGAAAAACCACACATTGGCACGGTCGATTGGCACCTTCAGTGGTAAGATAGCCCATTGGCACGATTGCTAGTCTCCTTAGGTGGGAAAAAATGTTTGTTGGGCACCTTTGGTTGGAAAAACAACACATTACTGCACCTTTGGTGTGAAAAACAGCCTACTGGCACACCTTCGGTGGGAAACATAGCCCGTTGGCACACTTTTTGACAGGCAAAACAACCACATTGGCAAAGTCACTAGCTGTCTTCAGTGGGAAATACCATTCATGTGGCACATTTAGTGGGAAAAATAGCCTGTTGGCATGGTCGTTAGGTATCTTAGGTAGGAAAAACAACTCGTTGGCACACCTTCGGTAAACAAAATAGCCCGATGGGACACTTTCGATGGGCAAAATAGCCTGTTAGCACAGTCATTAGGCACCTTTGGTGGGAAAAGTAGTCCGTTGGTACAGTTACTAGGCATGTTAGGCGGCAAAAATAGTTAGTTGGGCTCCTTCGACAGGAAAAAAGGCCCGTCGACACACCTTCAAAAAGAAAAATTGCCCGTTGGCATACCTTTGGTGGGTAAAACATCTCATTGCTATGGTCATTAGGCACCTTTGATGGGCAAAATAGCCCATTGAGCACCTTTGATGGGAAACAAAACCCGTTGATACAGCTTTGGTGGGCAAAACAGCCCATTGGCAAAGTTGCCAGCTACCTTCGATGGAAAAACAATCCATTAGCACACATTCGTTGGGCACCTTTGGTTGGAAAAATAGCACGTTGGTGTAGCTTTGGTGGGAAAAATAGCATGTTGGCACACCTTCGGTGGGAAACAAGCCTGTTGGCAGACTTTTGATGGGAAAAACAACACATTGGAAAAATTGCTAGTTGTCTTCGGTGGAAAATACAATTTGTGGGTTCACATTCGGTGCAAAAAATAGCTTATTAACATGGTCGCTAGGCATCTTAAGTGGGAAAAATAGCCCATTGGCACTCCTTCGGTTGAAAAAACAGCATGTTGGCACACCTTTCGTGGGAAAACAACCTATTGGCACACCTTCGGTGGGAAACATAGCATGTTGGTATACCTTTGATGGGAAAAACCATCCATTGGCAAAGTCGTTAGCTACCTTCGGTGGGAAAAATAGTTCGTGGGCACCTTAGTTGGGAAAAACAACCTGTTAGCACACATTCAGCAGACAAAGTAGCCCATTGACATACCTTCGATCGACAAAACAACTTATAGACTCATTTTTGACTAGCAAAGCAGCCCGATGGCACACCTTTGGTGGGTAAAACAACCCATTGGCATGGTCATTAGGCACCTTCGGTGGGAAAAACATGCAGTGGCAGACATTCGGTTAGAAAAATAGCCCGTTGGTATGGCCGATAGGCACCATCAGTTGGAAAAATAGTCCATTGAGCACCTTCGATGGGAAACATAGCATGTCGATGCACCGTTAATGGGAAAAGCAACCCATTGACAAAGTTACTAGATGCTTTCGGTGGGAAAAATAGATCGTTGGGTAGCTTTGATGGGGAAAGCAGCTTGTTGGTGTACATTCGGCTACCAAAATAACCTATTGGCACGATTGCTATGAACATTTGGCAGAAAAAGCAATCCGTTGGATACATTCAGTGGAAAAACAATGCGTTGGCACACCTTTGGTAGGCAAAATAGCCTGTTGGCACACCTTCAGTGGGCAAAACAGTCCTTTGGCAAAGTCCCTAGGTGGCTTCAATGGGGAAAACAACTCTTTGGTGCACTTTTTGTGGACAAAACAGGTCGTTGGCACGATCGCTAGGCACCTTAGGTGGGAAAAACAATCCTTTGTGCACCTTCTGTGGGAAAAACAACCCATTGGCACACCTTTGGTAGTCAAAATTGCCCATTGACACACCTTCGATAGGAAAAGCAGCACGTTGGCACAATCACTAGGCATCTTGGATGGGAAAACCAACCCATTGGCACACCTTCAGTTGGAAAAACAACATGTTGGCATAGACGATAAGCACCTTCGGTGGTAGAACAGCCCATTGGCACGATTGCTAGACACCTTAGGTGGCAAAAACAGTTAGTTGGACTCCTTCGATTGGAAAAAAGGCCCATTGACACACTTTCGGGAAGAATAACAACCCATTGGCAGAACTTCGGTTGGTAAAACATCCTGTTGGGCTACTTCGGTGGGAAACACAACCTGTTGGCACGCCTTTGGTGGGAAAACAACACGTTGGCATGCTCAATAGGACCTTCGATGGGACAAATAGCCTGCTAGCATGGTAACCAGGCCCCTTAGATGAGAAAAACTGTCCGTTGGCAACCTTTAGTGGGGAAAACAGCATGTTGCCACACCATAATGGGCAAAAATAACACTTTGGCACACTTTTGGTGGGAAGAAAGCTCATGAGCACAGTTGATAGGCACCTTCGGCGTGAAAAAAAGGCCTTTGGGCACCCTCAGTGGGAAACACAGGCTGTTGCCATACCTTCGATGGAAAAAACACCCTATTGGCACACCTTCGGTGAGAAAACAACACTTTGGCAATTCTTCATGGGAAAAACTACCGCTGACACACCTTCGACGGGAAAAGCAGCATATCGACATAATCGCTAGGCACCTTCGGTGGGAAAACCAACCCATTGGCACACCTTCGGTGGGAAAAACAACACATCATCACGGTAAATAGGCACCTTCAGTGGTAAAATAACCGGTTTGCACGGTCACTAGGCTCCTTAGGTGGGAAAACATGTGCATTGGGCACCTTTGATTGGAAAAATAACACGTTGGCACACCTTTGGTGAGAAAAACAGCTTGTTTGCACACCTTTGGTGGGAAACACAGCCCGTTAGCACACCTTCAGTGGGCAAAACAACCTATTGGGAAAGTTACTAACTATTTTCAATGACAAATACAATCCGTGGGGCACATTTAGTGAGAAAAATAGCTTGTTGGCATGGTCGCTAAGCATCTTAGGTGGGAAAAACAGCCTGTTGACACACCTTTGGTGGGAAAAACAGCTTGTTGGGACACCTTTAATGGAAAAAACAACCCGTTCATATAGTCATTAGGCACCTTTGGTGGTAAAAATACGTCATGGCAGACATTCGGTGGGAAAATAGCCCATTGACATAAACGCTAGGCACCTTAAGTGGCAAAAACAATTTACTGGGCTTATTGGACAGAAAAAAGGCTCATTGGCACACCTTCAGGAAGAAAAATAGCCGTTGGCACACCTTTGATAGGTAAAAAATCCCGTTGGTACAATCACTAGGCACCTTTGTTAGGAAAAATAGCCCGTTGGCCACCTTTGGTGGGGGACGCAACTCGTTGGTGCGCCTTTGATGGGAAAAACAGCATGTTGGCACTATCGATAGGACCTTCCTTGGGACAAATAGTTCACTGACACGATAACTAGGAACCTTAGATGGCAGCAACAGTTCGATGGGCACCTTTAGTAGGAAAAACAGCTCATTGCCACACCATCGGTGGGAAAAATAACATATTAGAGCACCTTCAGTGGCAAAAAAGCACGTTGGCACGATTGCTAAACAGCCTGTTGATAGACCTTCGGTGGGAAAAACAACACGTTGGCACACCTTCGGTGGGAAAAAAGGCCTGTTGACACACCTTTGATAGGAAAAATAGCACGTTGGCATCGTTGCTGGGCACCTTCAGTAGGAAAAACAACCCATTGGCACACCTTTGGTGGGAAAAACAGCACGTTGCCACAGTCGATAGGAACCTTCGGTGTGAAAAACACCCTATTGGGCACCCTCAGTGGGAAACATAGCCTGTTGGCACACCATTGGTGGGCAAAATAGCCTATGGGCAAGATCATTAGGCATCTTAGGTGGAAAAACAGTCCGTTGGGCTCCTTCAGTGGGAAAAACAACACGTTGACACACCTTCGGTAGGAAAAACAACCTGTTGGCATACCTTCGGTGGGAAACACAGCCTATTGGCACACCTTAGATGGGCAAAATAGCCCATTGGCAAAGTCGGTACGGTGGGAAAAATAGTCAGATGGTGTACTTTCGGTGGACAAAACGGCTAGTTGACATGGTCACTATGCATATTAAGTGGCAAAAATAGTCCGTTGGTCACATTCGGTGGCACACCTTGGGTTGGGAAAATAGCCCGGTGGCACACCTTCGGTGGGTAAAACAGCCCATTGGCAAAGTCGCTAGGTGCCTTCGATGGAAAAAACAGTTCGTGGGGTAGTTTCGATGGGAAAAACAACCCGTGGTACACTTTTGGTGGATAGAACAGCCTACTGGCACAGTCGTTAGGCATCTTAGGTGGGAAAAATAGTTCGTTGGGCATCTTTAGTGGGAAAAACATCCCGTTAGCACACCTTCGACTGGCAAAACAGTCCATTGGTACACCTTTGGTGGGAAAAACAACACTTTGGTAACTCTTCGACGAGAAAAACTACCCGTTGGTGCACCGTTGATAGGAAAACCAGCATGTTGGCACAATCACTAGGCACCGTCAATGGGAAAACTAGCCCATTGTCATACATTCACTGGGAAAATAACATGTTTGCATGGTCAATAGGCACCTTCGATGGGTAAAATAGCGAGGCTCCTTAGGTGTGAAAAAATGTCCGTTAGGCACCTTCGGTTGGAAAAATAGCATGTTGGCGCACCTTCAATGGGAAAACAGCCTATTAGCACAACTTCGATGGGAAACACAACCCATTGGCACACCTTTAGTGGGTAAAACAACCAGTTGGCAAAGTCTCTACCTGCCTTTAGTGGGAAATGTAGTCTGTGGGCCAGCTTTGGTGGGAAAAATAGCCTATTAGCACACATTTGGCAGCCAAAATAGTTCGTTATCAAGGTCGCTAGGCATCTTAGGTGGGAAAATAGCCCGTTGGCACACCTTCGGTAGGCAAAACAGCCTTTTGGCACACCTTTGGTAAGCAAAATAGCCCATTCGCACAACTTTGGTGGGAAAAAGAGCACGTTTTGATGGGAAAAACAGTTCGTAGAGGACATTCGATGGGAAAATAACCTATTGGCATACCTTAAGGAGGCAAATAACCAGTTGGCACACATTTGGTGGGCAAAATTGTCCTTTGGTACAGTCAGTTGGCACCTTTTTTTGGAAAAATCAGTCTTTGTGTATAGCTTCGATGGGAAACATAGCCCGTTGGCATACCTTCGGCGGGAAAAATAGCCTGTTGGAAAAGTTGCTAGGTGCTTTCGATAGGAAAAACAACCCTTGGGGTAGCTTCGAATGGAAAAATAGACCGTTGGCATGGTCACTAGGCACCTTAGGTGACAAAACAATCCGTTGGGCACCTTCAGTGGAAATACAGCTTGTTAGAATGCCTTTTGTAGGAAAAACATCCCCTTCGCATGATTGCTAACCAACTTTGATGAAAAAAATAGCCCGTTGGGCACCTTTGGTAGGAAACACAGATTGTTGGCACACCTTCGATTGGCAAAAAAAATCATTGGTATGATCGTTAGGCCCCTTTGGTGAGAAAAATAATCCATTGGCACACTTTTGATGGAAAAAACAACACGTTGACACAGTTGATAGGCACCTTCGGCAGGCAAAATAGCATGTTGGTACGGTTGCTAGGCACCTTCGTTGGGAAAAACAACCCATTGGCACCCTTTCAGTGGGAAAAACAACATGTTGGTGCATCTTAGATGGGAAAAGGACCCGTTGGTACATCTTTGTTGGGATAAACAGCACGTAGGCACTTTGGCATCATTGTTGGGCACTTTCAGTCGAAAAAACAGCCCATTGGCACAACTTTGGTAGGAAAAATAGCACGTTAGCATGATCGATAGGCACCTTTGGTGTGAAAAATAACCCGTTGGCACCCTTTTTAGGAAACACAACCCATTGGCACACCTTCGGTGGGTAAAACAGCCAGTTGGCATGGTCACTAGGCACCTTCGGTGGGAAAAACAATCTATTGTGAACTTTCAGTCAGAAATACAACACGTTGGCACACCTTTGGTGGGAAAGACAACAAATTGGCACACCTTCGATGGGAAACACGGCCCATTAGCACACCTTCAGTGGGTAAAACAACCCGTTGGCAAAGTCGCTAGTTGCCTTCGATGGGAAAAATAGTCCATTTGTGCACTTTTGGTGGATAAAGAGGCCCGTTGGCATGGTCACTAGGCACCTTAGATGGGAAAAACAATCTGTTGGGCACCTTCGGTTGGAAAAACAACGTGTTGGCACATGTTCGATAGGCAAAAAGGCCCGTTGGTACGCCTTTGGTGGGAAAATAGCACTTTGGCAATCCTTTGCTAGGAGAAACTAGTCGTTGGCTCACGTTCCATGGGAAAAGTAGCATGTTGGCATAATTGCTAGGCACCTTCAGTTGGAAAACTAGCACATTTGCACACTTTAGGTGGGAAAAACCAACACGTTGACACAGTCGATAGGCCCATTCGGTGGTAAAATAACCCGTTCGCAAAGTCGCTAGGCTATTTTGGTGGGAAAAAATGTCCTTTGTGGTTGGAAAAACAGCACGTTGGCTCACCTCTAATAGGAAACACATCCTATTGGCACACCTTCGGTGGGAATTATAGTCTGTGGGGACCTTTAGTGGGAAAAACAGCCCGTCAGCACACATTTGGTAGCCAAAATAGCCTATTGCCATGGTCGCTAGGCATCTTATGTGGGAAAAACAGCCTGTTGGCACACCTTCGATAGGCAAAATAGCCCATTGACACACCTTCGATGGGCAAAATACCCCGTTGGGACACCTTTGATGGGCCAAATAGCCCCTGGAACAGTCATTAGCCACCTTCAGTGGGAAAAACTTGCCTTGGCAGGAATTCAGTGGGAGAAATAGCCTATTGCCACGGTTGCTAGGTACCTTTGGTGGTAAAAACAGTTTGTTGGGCACCTTTGGTGGGAAAAAAAGCTAGTTGGCACACCTTCAGGAACAAAAATAGCTTGTTGATACGGTCGCTAGGCACCTTCAGTAGGGAAAATAGTCCTTTGGACACCTTCGGTGGGAAACACAGCCCGTTGGCATGCCTTCAATGGGAAAAACAGTATTTTGGCAAGGTCGATAAGACCTTTGGTGTGACAAATATCTCGCTGGCGCGATAAACAGGCACCTTAGATGGGAAAAATAGTCCATTAGGCACCTTCAGTGGGAAAAACAACACGTTGGCACACCTTCAGTGGGAAAAAAGCACATTAGCATACCTTCGGTGGGAAAAAATGCATTGACATGATTGCTAGGCACCTTTGGTGGGAAAATAGCCCATTGGCACACTTCGGTGGGAAAAACAACACGTTGGCACACCTTTGATAGGAAAAATAGCACGTTGGCACCTTGGAATCGTTACTGGGGACCTTTAGTAGGAAAAATAACCCATTGGTACACTTTTAGTGGGAAAAACAACATATTGACATAGTCGATAGGCACCTTTGGCGGGCAAGATAGCACGTTGGCATGGTCACTAGGCACCTTCAATAGGAAAAATCCTTTGGCACACCTTCGGTGTGAAAAACAACACATTGGCACACCTTCGGTGTGAAAAATAGCCTATTGGCACGCATTTGATGGGAAAAATAAGACATAGTCATGTTGGCATCATTGTTGGGCATATTCAGTGGGAAAATTAGCCCATTGGCACACCTTCGGTGGAAAAAATAGCACATTGGTACATTCGATAGGCACCTTCAGTGTGAAAACAGCCCATTGGGCACCCTCGGCGGGAAACATAGCCTGTTGCCACACCTTTGGTGGGTAAAATGGCCTATTGGCACAGTCATCTAGCACTTTTGGTGGGAAAAACAGTCCGTTGGCACACCTTTGGTGGAAAAAACAGCACGTTGGCACAATTTTATTGGGAAAAATGGGTCGTTTGCTCACCTTCGAAGGGAAAAATAGCACGTTGGCATGTTCACACAGTCACTTAGCACATTCGGCAGGAAAAACAGCCTATTGGAACACCTTCAATGGGAAAAACACCACGTTGGTGCATTGACATAATCGTTAGGCACCTTCGGTAGGAAAACCAGCCCATTGGCACACCTTTAGAGGGAAAAGCAATAAGTTGACACGGTCTATGGGCACCTTCGGTAGGTAAAATAGCCTATTCGCATGGTTGCTAGGCACATTAGGTGGGAAAAACAGTCCATTGGGCATCTTTGGTGGGAAAAATAACACGTTGGCACACCTACGGTGGGAAAACATCCTGTTGGCACACCTTCGGTACGAAACACAGCCCGTTAGCACACCTTTAGTGGGTAAAATAGTCCATTGGCAAAGTTGCTAGCTGTCTTTGGTGTGAAAAACAGTCCGTGGGGTGCTTTAGCTGGAAAAAATAGCCTGGTGGCAAACATTCGGTGGCCAAAATAGCTCTTTGGCATAGTCGCTAGGAACCTTATGTGAGTAAAACTACCCAGTAGCACATGTTCGGTAGGCAAAATAGCCTATTGGCACACCTTTTATATGTAAATCAGTTGGTTTACACACCATTGGTAGGCAAAACAGCCCGTTGGTATGGTCATTAGGCACCTTTTGTGGGCAAAATAGCCTGTTGAGCATCTTCGGTGGGAAACACAGTTCATTGGCACACCTTCTAAGGGAAAGATAACTCGTTGGCGTAGTCAATAAGCACCTTCGGTTGGATCAACAGCCCACTGGCACAATAGCCAGGTACCTTAGCTGGGAAAAACAGTCCATTGGGCACCTTCGATGGGAAAAAAAGCACGTTGGCACACCTTTGATTGGAAAAACAGCCCGTTGGCACACCTTTAGTGGGAAAAAAGGACAATGGCAAGGTCGCTAGGCACCTTTAGTAGGCAAAACATGTCGTTGACAAAACGTTAGCTACCTTTGGTGGGAAAAACAACGCTTTGGCACACATTCGGCTGCCAAAATAGCCCGTTGACATGGTGATAGGCACCTTAGGTGGGTAAAAGAACCTGTTGGCACACCTTGGGTAGGCAAAACAGCCTGTTGCCACACCTTTAGTCAGAGAAACAGCTCGTTGGCTCATCTTTAGGATTGAAAACAACCAGTTTACACATCTTCGATGGGCAAAATAGCCCGTTGGTACGGTTGCTAGGCACCTTCGGTGGGCAAAATAGCTCATTGGGCACCTTTGGTGGGAAACATAGCCCATTGGCACACCTTTAATAGGAAAACAACTCGTTGGCATGGTCGATAGGCACCTTCGATAGGACAAATAGACCATAGATGTGGTAGCCAGGCACCTTAGCTAGGAAAAACAGTCTATTAGGCACCTTTGGTGGGAAAAATAGCACATTGGCACACCTTTCGTGGGAAAAAAAACTCGTTAGCATACCATCAGTGGGAAAAAGCACGTTGGCATAGTCTCTAGGCACTTCTGGTAGGCAAACCAGGTCATTGGCACACCTTCGGTGGGAAAAACAACACAATGGCACACCATAGGCGGGAAAAACTGCCAGTTGCCACACCTTTAATGGGAAAAACTACACGTTGGCACATTGGAATCGTTTCTGGGCACCTTCAGTGGGAAGAATAGCCCACTGGAACACCTTTGGTGGGAAAAATAGCACGTTGGCATGGTTGATAGGCACCTTCGACGTGAAAAACAACCTATTGGGCACCTTTAGTGAGAAACACAGTCCGTTGGCATACCTTCGATGGGCAAAACAATATGTTGGCACATCTTTGGTTGGAAAAGCAGCACATTGGCACAATGTCAGTAGGGAAAATATCTCTTCGGCGCACCTTCAATGGGAAAAACAACACATTGGCATAGTCACTTGGCATCTTCAGTGGGAAAAATAAACCATTGGAACACCTTCGATTGGAAAAGTAGCATGTTGACATATTGGCATAGTCGTTAGGCACCTTCGGTGGGAAAACTAGCATATTGGCACAAATTTGGTGGGAAAGGCAACAAAGCAGCATAGTCGATAGGCACCTTCTGTGGGCCAAATAGCGCGTTGGCACGATCGCTAGGCACCTTAGGTGGGAAAAATAGTCCGTTGGCCACCTTTGATGGGAAAAACAACACGTTGGCACACCTTCGATGGGAAAACAACTTGTTGGCACACCTTTAGTGGGAAACATAGCCCGTTTTCACACCTTTGATCGGCAAAACGTCCCGTTGGCGAAGTCGTTAGCTGCATTCAGTGGGAAAAACAACCTGTAAAGCACCTTCAGTGGGAAAAACAACCTATTAGCACACATTCGGCAGCAAAAATAGCCCATTGTCATGGTTGCTAAGCACCTTAGGTGTGAATAACAGCCCGTCGGAACACCTTTAGTAGGCAAAACAACCTATTGACACACCTTTGACAGCCAAAACAACCCATCTACACGATTATTTGGCACCTTCAGTGGGAAAAACATGTCGTGGCTGACATTCGATTGAAAAAATAGCTCATTGGTGCGGTCGCAAAGCACCTGGTAAAATAGCCCATTCGGCTCCTTCGATGGGAAACACAGCCCGTTGGCACACCTTCAGTGGGCAAAGTTGCTAGGCATTTTCAGTCGAAAAAATAGTTCGTGGGGTGGCTTCGGTAGGAAAAACAGCTAGTTGGCACACATTTGGTGTCAAAATAGCCCGATGGCACAGTTGCTATGCACATTAGGTGGCAGAAATAGTCTGTTGGGCACATTCAGCGGAAAACAACCTATTGGCACACCATTAGTAGGTAAAACAACCTGTTGGCACACCTTTGATGGGTAAAATAGCCTATTGGCAAAATCGCTAAGTGCCTTCAATGGGAAAAATAGTCTGTGGGGCAGCTTCAGGGCAAAAAATAGCCCATTGGTGCAATTTTGGTGGACAAAACAGCTCGTTAGCACGGTCGCTAGGCAGCTTAGGTGGGAAAAACAATCCGTTGGGTAGCATCGGTGGAAAAAAACAACCTGTTGGCATAGTTTCGGTAGATAAAATAGCACATTGGCACACCTTCGGTGGGAAAAATAACATATTGGCAAACCTTCGGTAGGAAAAACTAGTCGTTGGCACACCTTCAATGGGAAAACAGTACTTTGGCGTAATCGCTAGGCACCTTTGGTGGGAAAAACAACACGTTGGCACGATTGATATGTAACACCCCACTCCCGTTGGACTCGAACCTGAAATCGATAGTGATATTCGAATTCGTGCCCCGCGAGGGTGGTGTGCTACATCACTAAACAATTAAAAGTCGGTATAATTTTTTTTAAAATCACAAATATAAAGTACAAAAAATCAATAATCATTTGATACAAAATAATGTAATCAACAGAAACTTTTATTAGCCACTTGGGCCCATTTCAAATTACAGTGAGTGACCATCATCGATGGCTTACCCAATCACATAACACAAATTCACACAATTCATACTCACCCAATCACATATCACATTATTCACACAGTTCATATTTCACATTTATCACAGTTATTATGCACATGCAATGCCCATGAGACTCACTTTCCAATTATTACTTTGTTGTGACCGAGTGCCTAAACTGTCCCA
>JAOTAY010006079.1:0-15430 GCA_025629805.1 Erythroxylum baracoense
TCACAATTAAACCGGGAAATGTCATGAATGCATGTACAATCATTTACATGTGCAAAAATTCACTATTTGCTATTCATATGCATAAATGAATGCATGAACATAACAAAACAATTTTACACATTCCTAACCCGTTCCAAATTACTATTTTACCCCTCCCATAGATGAGGGGATGTTACATTTCCAATTAGTAATTTGGAATTAAATGTCATTAATTGGGAGATTGATAAATTAATATGTACATTTAGACTAGGAAAAATGCCAAGTGGCTAGATCATTTGATATCTAAAAATTAAGGTGACTAAGCCTATAACTGAGTGACATTTGGCATAGTTAAATGAGTGACAAGTGGACTATTCATTAATTGACAAATGGAACAATTATAGGGTGACAAGTGGACCAATTAAAGTGCAACATGTGGACAAATTAAAAGGAGATTAATGGCACCATATTAAGGGGTATATAGCAGCTTAATTATGGAACAAATGGATTCCATGCCTTAAGACATATGTCTTCAAAAATATATGTCTTTGAAAATTGGTGACATCTAGCACTTTAAGAAGCAAAGATTTTGCTGTTTCCTTCATTGATGTTTCCTTTACAGAATTGCTCCTAACTTTTCTCTGTATTTTGCTTGAACCCTAGCTAAATTTCTACACCAAATCCATACATACATCCTTCACAAAATAGCCAAAAAATCTATTTAAAGTGGTCTCACCTTGCTGCCAAAAACCAGTTCATTTTTACCTTGGAATTGTGTTGATTTTGCTTGCTTGGAGGGATATGTTATCTTGATGATTTGAGCTAAATTGGAAGACTAATAAGTAAGTAACAATATGATCTTTATGGAATGATTAATAGTATAAGAATTATGCTTGAATTTGGATGAAATGTTTATAATGTTGATGATGAAGTGTGCTGGAAATTTATTAATTAAACTTGGATGTCTTCATGCTTTTTCTTGGTGTGGGAAATTCGAGGATTATATAGGTTGATTCATGGATAAACTAGATCTGGATTTGAAGTATAATAAAAGTGAATTTATGTTAAAGGAAGATGTTAGTATAGTGTTCTTGAATTTAGAAAGAATTAGGACTATAAGCATGATAATGCATGATAGTTTCTAGTTTGATGTTTTATGCATGAAAGACCATGATTTGTGAGCCATCAAATGAATATAATTAAGGTCTAAATAAGGATGCATACATGAGCATGAATTCTGGAAAATTGAAAGTGTAAATGATGTTTCTAAGTTGGTGAATTCGTGGAGAATTGGAGGGAACAATACAGTACACGATCATGGCCTTCAATGCACGATCGTAGCTTGATTATTTGGGTTCTATCATGATCGTGGCAAAGTCCCCACGATTATGACCTATTACATAAGGTTCTGTCACGATCGTAGGAAGGCTTACCACAATCTAGGGCTAGCATAAAGAGTGAAATGATTTCTTTTAAGTGATGTTTGGAACAACTAATGATAAGGTACTTTCTTATGATGCATTTAGGCTTGAAATGAACTAGTTTGATGATTGATTGATGAATTTAGATTAAACAAGTTAATTGAGGTATAAACCTAAGTGCAAAAAAGATATATTCAAGTGACAATGTTTGAATGATCATGAATTATGATTAAGGAAACATACCCAGGAAAGTCATTGAGCATGCATCGAACATGGCACATATATCTATGTCCATGATTGAATATGTATTTGATTGATCGACTTTGTAATGTGAATTTTATGTGTATTCAATGATTTTAGATGCATAAGTTGAACGACTGAATCCAAACATTGCTAGACCATTCAGGCAATATCGTAATCTGGAGCGTACTATGAGTAGCCTAGATGTTCTCACTAGAATTGATATATTTCTGTTTAACTCCCAATTACTGAATTGTTAATGGTCTATATGTGATAATTCTGGACATTAATAGTCCGAGGAGTTTGATATTTGGGGATGTATTAGGAGTGCTTTGTTTACATATGAATCTGAAAGATATTTGTATACTCAACGAAAAGTTGAATGCCAGACTTACGTCCGATGAATATGTGAATTTGACTGTGCATCATAAATAAATGTTATTGATGGTATATTTTGTGATTTGATGCATCACATTGATATGCATGATTAGATAAAGGCATTGTGACCAGAGTAGCCTATCTGAAAGAGCTTAAAGACACAGAGATGTGCACGTAAAGTCACTAGCTCTGTGATTAATGAGCCCGGTATCCACAATAGGTAGTGACAGTATTTGAAAAGGGCCTAATATCCACAAGGATATGGGGACAGTGAAAGATGCTCGGTCACAACAAAATAACAATAAAAGTAGAGTCTCATATGCATATACATTTGTACATATATGATTGTGAAAACATTTCTGAATTGTGATGATATTTTGATGAGCCATATTTGTGTACATTTGATAATATGATTGAATTCTTCTGAAAATATCATATGAAATAAGTGTAATCTATGATGAATTGCTGAGTTAAGAAATATTATGTAATTTATTTATATTTGAAATGTTTGATGTTCTGAATGAGTGAGCACATCGAGGATGGTTCACTCACTAAGTTTGCAAAACTCATCAAAATTACAACATAGCTTTTTAGGTATGAGAAAGGAGGCCTAGTTCCTAAGATACTCTAGAAGAAAATTTTGGATTAAGAAATGGATCAAAAGTCTGGTCAGCTGACATCTGAGGAGCTATACTTTGTGTTTATATAGTTATTCATGTCTTGTAGAACTTTTTGTAAACAGAGGAGTAAACATCTCAGACACTTGTGATGATGTAAATATTTGTTTTAATGACAAGTATGTAAATTATCTTAATGAATGAAAAGGAAACGTTTCCTTTCAATGTTTGTAAAGTGTATGATGCCATAATAAGTGTATAAGACTGCTCTAACATACCATTTTCATAGGGTATGTTCATGAATGTCCTCTAAATGTTCTGGTATATACCCTATGGTAGTCGGATGTTACAATTGTCCAACTTTAGGAGAAGGGTATGACATATAAATAAGTAAGAATGAACTATTATGAGATATGAAAAAGGAAGAATAATAATAGAAGAGCTATTAGAGCAAACATCAAGAAATAAAATTTTTAAACTGAAAATTGATAATGATAGTCCTAACTGTTTAAAGGCTTCCATAAATGATTCTTCATGGCTATGGAATCTTAAGATGGATCCCTTAAGTTTTAGTGGATTAGGGTTGTTTTCCAAGAAAAGGATGATGCATGTCGTGCCTTTCATAAGTTAACCTAATTAAATTTATGAAGGTTGTATATCTAGAAACCAATATAGAAGTGGTTTTCTTATAAAGTCTCCTGAGCTATACAACACTTAGATTAGTGCATATTGATATTTGTGGTACTCACAATAATAAGAAAATGTTTTTAATTATTTATTAATGATTACAATAGCAAGATTTTAGTTTATTTCCCAAAGAAAAAATCTGAACCATTTGAAGTCTTTAAGAAATTCAAAGCTCAAGTTAAGAATGAAAGTGGTTATTTAATTAACACCATGCGAACTTGGTAAACCAAGGAAAGTTTAATTCAATGTCTTACTGACTAAAAATATAATTACTACTAAATTTGAAGAGAAATTATGAGAACAATGTAGTCATAAACACAAGAAGATATTTCATGAAGTTGATAAAATAATATATAAAGTTTGCATCTTATAAAGTTAAGACCATGTCAATAACAAAAGAAGAATAAGGAATATCAAGGTCATTATTTAGTTTATAATGTTAATTTTAATCTCTTTTAGTCACTTTAATGTTCTAAAAGGCCCAATATACATGAACATTTTATTTCATGTATTTGCATAAGTGTTTTCATTCATTAAAAGGCATTTAAGCTTTTGATTTTTAATATAAAATCCTCTTGATACTTCAAACACTTGGGAAATATTTTGATAAAACTATAATTCTATTAAACAAATTATGTTTAAGCATCTGAAGTTGTTAAAATTTTGTTTTTAGGAGGATTGATCCACCCATATAGGTTATGGTACACCAACATATATTAAAGTTGTTAAATTTGATATATTGAGAGTTTGTTATAATGTTAGTTACTTTATTGATTAACCAATATGCCTATTGCTAAACTAGTGTCTCAATGACTAGAGAATCCATACTTTTAATGCACATTAGTAGACTAATATGCTATACTAATCAACTAGAACTCTACGATTAGTCATTGTAACGGCTAGTTTCTGGCTCCAACAAGTATTATGAGTCCAAAAACCTTACAAGTATATATTTTCTTATTGATTTTAGCATCAAGAAGCATTTGAGCAGTTTTTGCATACATTTCTATATGTTTTATGATCATTTAAGCATTCATTGTCTTATTTAGATGGCATGAGGCCTTTTGATATTATCAAAGTGATCAAGTGAGCTAATTTGAGTTTTAAGCTTTTAATAAGGTTCTTGTTCATTGTTTTGAGTGTGTTCAAAATAGCTTTCTCTTCACATTACAAAAAGATTATAAACAAGTTCGCCTTTACCAGGTAAAGGTTTTGTAAATGTTATTCTTCATTTTAAAAGAAGAATTATAGTGGAAAGTTAAGATGATTATTGGTAGGAAATATAGGCAAGGATTGCTTCCCGAACCACTATAAATTGATTTATATCTCTCTTCCCTTTCTCTTTTACTTTATTTCTTAAGATCTTTGTTAAAATTCCTTATTTTACTTTATACTTGTGTACTTTTATAAATTTTGATCTCTTTTATATTAAGTTAGTAACTTTTTGTTAAAAATTTACAAACACCCAATTCACCTCTCCTTTTAGGTACCATTAAGGACTAATAAGTGGTATTAGAGGAGGCCCATAAGATAGCATTTTTAATAAAATAATATATCAAAGATCTTAATGGCATATCTAAAAGCATCATCATCATTCAACCAAGAGGGACAAAGTATTCGTAAAGCACATTTCTTTGATGGGAATGATTACCTCCATTGAAAAACTAGGATGGGGTTTTTCTTAATGGCCAAAAGTGTTCGTCTTTGAGAAATAGCTTCGAATAGTCCCCTTAATTGTATGAAAATCCTTTCACATTATTTGCTTTGAATATAAAAACCCAAGCCACATAAAATCACAATGTACTGTACTAAAATATTGTGTCAAATATGAAAAAACTAATAAGAAGAAAGAGAAGAAGGATAAATGAAAGAAGAAAATTCAAAGCCTAAAGTTGGGAAGACATGAATGAATAAAAAAATGAGCAATCAGATGGAGAGATAGCGAGCACGTGCTTTATCATTATGAACAATGATGAAATAACATCCAACTCCAATTTGTATGATAGTAATAGTGATTTGACATATGATGAACTAGTCAAAATTTTAGATATCATCAGTAAAAGAAGGAAGAAATTATCTTCCAAACTTAAGGAAGTTCAAAAAAAGTTAGATGTATGCATGAATTAGAATGTAAAGTGAATTGTATAATATTAAAACATGAAAAATATTATTATTGATGACATGTATGCATTAGGCACATCAAAGCATGAAAATGAGACATTGAAAAAGGAGAGCAATATTCTCAAGGATTTGTTATCCAATTCATTGAAGGGAATGAAAAATTGAAAAAAAATACTAGGACCTTAAAATAATTCCAATGATAAGCATAGAATAGAAGCAACTATAAAAGCGAAACCAATATTAGAAACATGTTAGTAAAAGAAAATATTTATATAGCAAAAAATAATTTCTTAACCTAAGAAATAAGTATGGAGCATCTAAATATAAGAAAATGCATACACATGCGATATCCATTAAGACTGATTACAAAAAAAGTAGCAAGGTTTCATATATGGCTATTGTAGCACCCCACTCGCATCAGACATTTGCCCAAACACTTGTCAGACGTTCGAGCACCTACCCGACAGAAATGGTGCGCTAACTAGGTCACTTTCGCATAACTCATGGAATTATAAATTAAAACATAAATCTCATGATCTCTAAAACATAAATTTCCTCATTTCATTTCATAAAACATTATGTACATTGTAGCATTAAAACATCATCCATATATATTTATAAACACATTATCAAAGTAAATCAGAGTTTATAGCTCTGTTTACAAAATTATGCCACATGTATGAGGAAATATAAAAAACTCTATCTAAATCCTTCAGTCTCAGTTGACCGACCTTTAAGCCATGTCTTCAATCTAAAAGCAGTACTAGTTCTCTTCTAAATTGACTTAGAAGCTAATTCATCTCTCTCGGACCAGAAATGTCAACGTGTAATTTTAGGTGAGTTTTGCGAACTCCGTGATTTAACCATCCTCGATGGTTTACCCATATCATACATATCATAACAATTCATACAGTCAAATAATTCATTTAATTCATATTTATCAACATGTAGCATCACAACATACTTTGATCATAAACTTTCCCATTTTTTGATCAATTTGATTCCAAATTTCAATTGCAATCATTCAATCGTATACTTCACGTGTATATGCAATGTTCATGAGACTCACATTCATTTATTTCATTATTATGACTAAGTGTCTTTTTCACTGTCCCATATCCGTAGTGGATAATTTATACTACCCCTTATCCATTAGGATACAGGGCTTATTTTACATAGTGAGTTATAAGCTCTTACCACAGTCTGAGCTTTAAGCTCTTTTTCACTGGAGACTCTAATCATAACTGCCTTTATCTTTCATGCATTCATATAATGAAATGTACCATGCGTATTCAATCATTATGCTCTTTCAATCACATTCACATTCTTTCTCATTCACATTTGTCATCAGACTTTTAGTCCAACATTCAACATTTAAGTTGAGAAACAAGTAGTCAATCATGTTCACATTCAAGTAGCACTTCTAATGTTTTATTCATGCATCAAATGCCTCAGACATTGAATGTCCAGAATTTAGTACATACTCATCACATAACAATTCAATACATAATTTAATAAACAAACAATCATAGTGAGACCATCTTAGGTTACTCACAGTTTGCTCTAGATAGCTTATTGCCTCGATATCCAGGTAATGTCTTGACGTACACGATCTATTTACTCCTCTATGTCATACAACACACATTTACACACATTAAAACTTTTCACAATTGTATAAGTACTCATTTATGCACATATGCATATATGGATTATGTACAATGCATGTTCAATGACAATCTCGGGCTCATTTCCTTCATACGTGTCTCAAAATCAATTAACATCATTTTTCAATCATTATTTAATACCTAATACACTTTCCTTACTTTAATCGCTTCTTTCATCATCCACTAGGCTCATTCAAGATCAAATTTAAGCCTAATTATATCATAGGAAAGCATTGATAAGTCAATAATTTATCTATGTACATGATTTAGGAAAATAAGCATAACATTCTTTTTTAATGTCGGATTAAGGTTATTCAAGTGTGGTTTTGAAGAGAACATCATGTTCTACAACTTCCATGAAGACCTCAAAGAGAGATTTTGCCGTATAAAGGACCAAAATTGCAAATTTTTGTAGATTTCCTGAGAATGTCCGCCCAGCGGACATGTATATCCCTTTAAACGGACATGAGCAGAGCTGGAATACTGAAATTCTAGAGAAGGTCCGCCCAATGGACATGTATGTCTGCCTAACGGACATTTAATGAAAAATTTCTAGATTTCCAGCTCCTACAATCACCTCCAACATATCCTATGCATATTTTATCATTCCTACTTCAATTTCTCTTCATTCCCACCTCCATTCCAATTCAAATCATCCACAAAACACATCATACAAAATTTTTGATCATAATCACATAAACATAACATCAGCCATGTCTATGCATTCTTCAATATTTCAACACACTTCATCATCATTTTCATCCTATTTCATCTCTTTTGCTTAGTCTATCTTTTCTAGCTTAATACACCATCATTTCCTCTTCATTCATGACTCCATTTCAGCTCAATATTATACACACAATTTAAAATCCATGATTGATCAAAAACAACAAAATAGAACATATTCTTATACACTTTCAACTCTAAAGTTCTGCACATGTTCAATTTAGATATCATCTTCATTTCAATTCTAATTGATCAACCTAACTTACCCCATTTCAAGACATCATAATACTCCTTCTTATAAGCTCTAAACTCATATTAATTTATCTTTAAAACAATCAAAGCAATCCACATTAATATAAGGAAAACATAGCATAAAAACATCCATTCACTAATAAATTTTTTGCACTTCTTTATACACCATTTTCATAATCAATTTAACCCAAAAGCATCACTACATCAATTTATGAATCATTACTCGTTATTTATGTAAACAAAATTTACATGATCATTTCACCACTCACGTTTTACACAATAATTTCATGATCATGATCATCAATCTCAAATTACTCATCAAATTAGTTACATTTAACAATACCCATAATGATCAAAGCATAACTTACTTGATTTGGCTCCAAAATCTTCAAGATTTCACATAGCCCTAGCTCTCCACATAACCCACGTTCATCATCATCCAAGAGTGATAAGGTTGGGTCTTTAGTGGGAATGAAAGAGAGAGCAAGTTAAGAGTAGTAATTGAAAGATGGGAGGGTTAGGTTCAACGTGTATGGAAGTTGAAGAAGCAAAATCGTGAAGAAGGAAAATAAAGAAGGAAATTACTAAGAGATGAGAGACTTACCAGAGAAATGGGAGTAAATAATAAAGTGAAAGACCAATTATGCCTTTCATTTGGTGAAAGTAACGTGAAAGCACATGTCCAATTTCTATAGGTTTCACATGGTCCATTTATTTAACTAGTTCATTTAACTCTAATTTCTACTCCAATTGTCTCCCAATTTTCAATGACATATGTCATTAAATCCAATTGGCATTCACAAAAATTTACATTGCCATTTGACATTTAATTCTACTACCATTTGTCAGTTGTCCCATCACTTGGCATTTTTCTTAGTCTAAAAATACCCAAAATTTTAGAAACCAAAATTTTAGAAATTTCTTAAATTTCACAAAAATTTTCAAATCAATACTCATACTCCCCAATTCAATTTTCAATAAATATAAACCACAATTCATATCAAAAATCACATTTATAATTCAATTATACCCAAAATATGTCAATGAATGATGTACAATCATTTTAATGTGTGCAATAATTAACATTTACATGTGTGTGTATGCTATATGATGCATGAGCATGAAATGCACTTTCTAACTTCTCAATAATCTCTCTTGTACAGGATTCTTAACATAGGATAACGGGATGTTAAAACTCTCCCCTCCTTAAGAAATTTTGTCCTCGAAATTCTTGATTGTCGAAATAGGTGGGGATATTGTCTCCTCATGTGCTCCTTCATTTCCTAAGTTGCTTCCTCACTTGAATGGTTCTTCCAAAGGACTTTCTCCAATGGAATTTCTCTTTTTTTCAGCTGTTTTGTTCGATATCCCACTATCTTGATCGGTTCCTTAACATAACTCAGATTATTAGCAACTTCTATCTTTTGAGCTGGTAACACATGCATTGGATCCGACCGATACCACTTAAGCATACTCACATGGAATACATTGTGTATCTGTGACATCTCACTTGGTAAGGCTAATCTGTACGCCAATGGTCCTATCCTTTCAAAGATCTCACAAGGGTCAATATACCTAGGGCTCAACTTACCCTCTTACTAAATCTCAACACTCCTCACCAAGGTGAGACTCTCAGAAATACTTTGTCTCCCACACTGTATTCCCTTCGGTACTAATCCACATAGCTCTTCTTTCTATCTTGAGTTGCTTTAATTTGACTTTAGATCAATTTCACTTTATCCACAGTATCTTGTATCAACTATGGACCTTCTACCATTCTCAAGCCCTCTTCATCCCAATATAGAGGCGATCGGCATTTTCTACCATATAACACCTCATAAGGTGCCATTCCGATACTACTGTGATAATGGTTATTATAGGGAAATTCAATCAAGGCTATATACTAGTCCCATGCTCCTTGAAACTCCAATACACATGCTCTGAGCATATCCTCAACAGTCTTGATTGTCCTCTCAGTATGTCCATCTGATTGAGGATGAAATACAGTACTGAAGTTCAACTTTGTACCTATAACCGCCTATAGACTCTTCCAAAACCTTAAAGTAAATCTGGGATCCCTATCCGACACAATGGACACCAGAATCTCAAGCAATCTGACTACCTCATCTATATACCTCTGAGCTAGCTGGTCTAGTGAGCTATTCTCTCTCACTGGTAAGAAATGGGTCGACTTAGTCAATCGGTCCACCACAACCCATATAGCGTCATTTTCCCTCAGAGTCTTTGGCCATCCCATCATGAAATCCATGGTAATTCGTTCCCATTTCCACTCCGGAATAGGTAACGAATGTAGCTTCCCAACTGGAATCTATGCTCAGCCTTAATCTACTGGCATGTTAAACACTTAGCTATATAGTCAGCTGCTTGCTTCTTCATTCTTGGCCACTAGAAATGATGCTTTAGCGTATTATACATCTTGGTAGTACCAGGATGTATAGCACATGTCGCTACATGTGCCTCCTCCATAATCTCTTTCCTCAATTCATCCACATCAGGTACACACAACCTCTGTTTCAACCACAGTATCTCATCTCTCAATTCAAATTCAAAATTTGGATTCACCTTTAACTTTTCAATCAGTTTCACCATTTCAAGATCTTTACTCTAAACTTTTCTAATCATGCTATGCAATATCGGCCTCAGTTTTAGTGTGGCTATCAATACCTCTTTTGCTCCATATTCAACTCCATATTGAGAGCTATCAATTGAATTAAGCTCGATAACCTCGATAACTGAATCTGATCTACACTGCTATTTGACTTCCTACTCAATGCATCTGTCACCATATTAGCTTTTCTAGGGTGATACTTAATCGTACAATCATAATCTTTTAACAACTCTATCCATCTCCTCTGTCTCATATTCAAATCCTTCTGACTTTGCAGATACCTCAAGCATTTATGATCAGTGTAAATTTGAAAAGTCTCCCTATAAAAGTAATGTCTCCATATCTTTAGAGCAAAGACCACTGCTGCAAGTTCTAAGTCATATACCGGATAGTTAATCCCATGAGACCTTAATTGTCTCGATTCATAAGCTATCACCTTGCCATACTACATCAACACACATCCCTATCCTTGATGCTACGCATCATTGTATACTACATATCCACCAGTTCCCAATGGAATAGTCAACATCAGCGCTGTAGTCAACCGATGCTTCAGTTCCTCAAAACTTCTTTGACAATCTTCATTCCATCTGAAAACTACATTCTTCCTTAGAAGTTTAGTCAGAGGGGAAAAGATCAATGAAAACACCTCGATAAACCTCGGATAATATCCAGGTAATCCTAGGAAACTCTGGATTTTTGATACATTCTTCGAAGCCCCCCATTTCAATACTACCTCTATCTTCTTCGAATCAACTTATATAGCTTGTCCATTTACTACGTGACCCAAAAACACTACTTGTCTCAACCAAAATTCACATTTATTAAATTTGGCATACAACTGTTTCTCTCTCATAATCTGTAAAATTCCTCTCAAGTGTTTAGCATGCTCTTCTCTACTCTTCGAATACACCAAAATGTCATCGATAAACACTATCACAAAGTGATCCAGGTAAGGCTGAAATACCTTGTTCATCAATGTCATAAATGCAACTGGGGCATTAGTTAACCTAAACGGCATTACTAAGAACTCATAATGCCCACACCTACTTCTGAAAGCATTCTTTGATACATCAGCCTCTGCTATCTTCAACTGATAGTACCCAGACCTCAATTCCAACTTAATGAACACCTGAGCTCCCTGTAACTGATCAAACAAATCATCAATTTAAGGTAACAGGTACTTATTCTTCACTGTTACTTGATTCAGTTGCCTATAATTGATGCACAGTCTCAACGTTCCATCTTTCTTCTTCACAAATAATACTGGAGCTCCCCAGAGTGATACGCTTGGTCTAATAAACCCCTTTTCCAGTAACTCCTACAACTAAGCCTTCAACTCCTTCAGCTCCACAGGTGACATCCTATATGGAGGAATGGATATAGGAGCAGCACCTATAATCAGATCAATTGTGAACTCTGTTTCCCGATCTGGAGGTAAGCTAGATAGTTCAACAAGAAACACATCCAAGAATTCCCTAACCACAGGAATGTCCAGAACATTCTTCTCAGTTCGAGTATCGATGACATGGGCCAAATAAACCATACATCCTCTTTGCATAAACTTCAAGGAACTTACAAATGAGATCAGTCTGGTGGGTACTACCTGACTAATACCTTTGAAAATTGCTCTCCACTGAATAGGAGATTCTAATATTACTTCTTTAGTGTAATAGTTCATAACGGCCCTATAAGCAGTGAGTTAATCCATACCTAAGATAACATCTATCTCCCTTAATTGTAGTACAATCAAATTTGCCTCCAATTCTACCTGATCAATTCGGATCAAACACCTCTTGTAGACTTCTCCTATTACTGTGGTACTACCTATTGGTATACTCACCTCTAATCCATGTTAACCTGGATGCCAGATGTAGTGTGATAAAAGAGTGCGTAGATCCAGGATCTAGCAATGTAAAAGCCTCAAAAGCAAAGATAAGTAACACACCTGCAACGACATCTAGAGAATTCTGAGCCTTCTATCTAGTCATGGCATAAACTCTAACCTGAGACTGCGGTTGGTTGCTCCGCGTCTCAGTCCTGGCAGTGTGACTCCCAAAGCTCAGTCTGCCTCTACCATGACCTCTCTGTCTAGACCCACTAGCTGGGCTTTGTTGAGCTGTTGTTTCTGTTACCATTCCTCCTCTTCTTCCTGACTATGCCTCACACACAACAGAACAGTCTTTAATCTAATGATCAAATGAGCTGCATCAAAGGCAAGCTCTTGTCAACTTCTAGCATTTACCACCGTGCTTTTCCCCACAATGCTCACAATTCGGTAATTGACCTGATACTGTACTACTTCCATTACAAGAATGTACAGAGCTACCCCTCTGTCTAAACCCTGACTATCTTAATCGAGTTGATGGTCTAAAATATCGATTCTGACGCTTGCTAATCCCCTTGCCAGAACCACCCTAAGTTTCACTAGGCCTTTTCAATCTAGACTCTAATCCCTATTTGGACTGACTCTCATTCAACAATTGCTCGATTCAGATCGAGGTAGCCCATAGTTCCAAAAAACTACCCATATTAGAAATGGCTAGCCTTGTTTGAATCTCCATGTTCAGCCCATCTTCAGATCTCCTGCACTTATCTTCCTTAGTACTAATCAAAGCAGTAGCATACCCCATTAGTTCATTGAACTTTATCTCATACTCAGTTACTGATAAACTGCCCTGCTTCAAATCTAAAAATTCCTTCATCTTTCTGTCCAGGTAGATTTTGGGCATATAGTTCTCTTTGAAGACTCTCAAAAAGTCTTCCCACCTCAAGTTACAAGGCCTGGTGATACTGCCCAGAATAATTTTCCACCATTATTAGGCTGGGCTTTACAGTAGGGAAATTACATAGTCAAACTTCTCGTCTAGCTCGCAGTCCATCTGATTGAAGACTCTTTCCGTCCTCTCTAGCCATCCCTCGGCCTCTGTAGGGTCTATACTTCTATGGAAGTCCATAGCCCCCTACTTTTACAATTTATCGTACCTCTTTTCCCTTCTCTTAGGAATTCTAAGAGGCATTCCCTCCAGTCGAGACACGGAAGACTCCCTACTAGCTCCTATTGACTCTAGGTTATTTATGTCAGCTGACCTTCCAACCTAATCACCTATGGCAATGACGTATAATAGATAATAACTTCGATTACTATCTGCATTTCTTACTATAATTGATGCCTAACATTCCTAGATATCCCTATAGATGCCAACCATGTGCTGATACCAACCAACTGTAGAACACCACTCCCATCAGAAATTTTCCTAGATGCCTGTCAAACAGTCAGGCACCTGCCCGACAGAAATGGCACGCTAACTATGTCACTTTCACATAAGTCATGGCATCATAAATTAAAACATAAATCTCATGATCTCTAAAAAACAAATTTCCTCATTTCATTTCATAAAACATTATGTACATTATAACATTATAACATTACAACATCATCCATATATATATATATATATATATATATATATATATATAAACACACACACACACACACTCTCAAAGGAAATCAGAGTTTACAGCTCTATTTACAAAAGTACGCCGTATGTATGAGGAAATATACAAAACTCTATCTAAATTCTTCAGTCTCAGCTGACTGACCTTTGATCCTTGTCTTCAATCCAAAAGCAGTACTAGTTCTCTTCTAAATTGACTTAGAAGCTAATTCGTCTCTCGGACCTGAAATGTCAACGGGCAATTTTGGGTGAGTTTTACGAACTCCGTGAGTTAACCATCCTCGACGGTTCACCCATATCACCTATATCACAACAATTCATACAGTCACATAATTCATATAATTAACATTTATCAACATGTAGCATCACAACATATTTTGATCATAAAATTTTGCATTTTGCAATCAATTTGATTCCACATTTTAATTGCAATCATTCAAATCATGTAATTCATGTGTATATGCAATGTTCATGAGGCTCATGTTCATTTATTTCGTTGTTGTGACCGAGTGTCTTTTTCACTGTCTCGTATTTGTAGTGGATACCAGGCTCATTTATATTGTCCCTTATCCATTGGAGATACAGGGCTCATTTTACATAGTGAGCTATAGACTCGCACCATATCCTAAGCTTTAAGCTCTTTTTGACTGGCAACTCTAGTCACAACTACCTTTATATTTCCTGCATTTAAGTAAAGAAATGCATCATGCGTATTCAATCATTATGCTCATTTAGTCACATTCTTTCTCATTCACATTTTTTATCAGACTTTTAGTCCGACATTCAACATTTAAGATGAGAAGCAAGTAGTCAATCATGTTCGCCGTAACATCCCACTACCATAGGGTACGTACCTAAGCGTTTAGGAACATAACCTACGATAATGGTATATTGGAGCAATGGAAAAACTAACTGATATATGGATTTAACCCGTATACTTGAAAGGCAATATCATTTTTCTTAAAATATTCATTTTTGTCATGCACTGATAAAGTTTACACTGTTCTTCTCAATGATTGTTTACAAACTCTACACGGGTTCTAACAACAGTACAAAATAATAATAACTAGTTTCCTTCAGGAGTCAGCTGACGAACCTCTGATCCATCTCTTAGTACTCAGACACTCTATGTTCTAACTACACCTTAAGTCTCCTGTCTCCTACCTAAAAAGCCACAGTGTAATTTTGATGAGTTTTGCAACTCAATGAGTGAACCATCATTGATGGATTCACCGGATTACACAAATATAACACATAT
>JAOTAY010006137.1:0-15428 GCA_025629805.1 Erythroxylum baracoense
AATAAATAACTATATCAAACAAGTCAATATAAGAACATATTTAGGCTATATAAGAGAATATTTAGTTTACAAGTTTACGCTAAATACAAGAAATAAGCCTTGAAGCCTTAAAGGAAAATGTTTAAAAGACACGTGAAAAAGAAAAAGAACTTTTTAATTGAGATCTTTTACCTTTATCCCAGTATGCTTAGGAATGTCAGTTTTGGCTCGGCCTGGCCCGATCTTGGCCTGGTTGACCAAATCAAGAGTTGGCCACAGGCTAAAATTGTCAAAAATGACGTCTTTATTTATTTTAAAAAATATATATATAGAAGACGGGTCGAGCTGGCCCGGCTATGGCCCATCCGGCTATGGACAACCCAGCCTATGGCTCGGCTCGGCTCGACCTATTGATTTCCCTAAGCACGCTAAAGTTTTCTATTAAGGGTTATGTTCTTAGTAAGTTTGAACGAAGTCATATCATTCTTGATCACATCCCCCAAGTTCGTCTTAGGTCTTCCATTTTTTCTATTACAGTCTCTAAGTACAGTCTTCTCGCATCTTCTCATTAGAGCATATCTGAATATTAATGAATAGTTGTGACTTTCATAACTTCTAGATCTTGTCATGTTTCATAAAAATTATTCTTACATAATTTTCTTGTTTGTAATTATTCCCTAAATCGGCCACAATATTCTTTTCTTTTCACAAGTGTAATAAATTTCAACCATAGTCTTCTCAAGTTCTAGTAACTTATATTAAATAAAAAAATGTTTAACACAATTTAATCAAGAAAGAAAAGAAAGCTATTTATTTGGCCGGACACTTCATATATTTTATTATAAGCTTATTTGAACTAGTAAGGCTCTATATTATCAATTACATATACGTTTAAAGAGGTAGATTTGTTAATTACTTGTTACAATAGCAAGCACAAGTTAACACTTCTATAAAATTATTATAGGGCTTCTATATTTAGGTGGAGGCTATTAACAAAAAGGACGTGATATATCAAATCATGATGTTTTAAATGTTTGCTAACCTAAATCTTAGGAAGAATTGGTGTAAAACATTATTCTAGGAGTTGGGGAATATGTTTCACTAAGAATGTCATATGTTCCTTTTTATTTTGCTTCACTGGTAATTGTGTTCTTACAAAAGTCAAGGTATCCTTCTTGGTAAAAATAGAGTTAATAATTATCAACTTTTTAATGATTATCACATTCAATTTCTGAACATCATCAGTTATATTGTGAGGTTTTATTATAAGTAATGTAATGTGATGTTGTACAATTTTCAAAATAATCTTTAAGATTGTTAGCAAATGGGTCAAGGCATCTAAAGAATCATCTTTGGACAAGGTTAACTGCTATATAAACACAGTGTTAATGGGCTTGTAATTTATTACTTGTAGGCAAGATTAGACTCTAACCTAATTTTGATGTTTGTAGCAGTTATTTCAAATATGGATTTGTCATAGAAAGAAGATAGAACCTCTAGTTTCTATTTCCTACCAAGTACTTATGTAAACTATGAGCATTGGATAAAAGTACTTGTGAAAACCATAAACATTAGATAAAAGTTAGGGTCTATTGGATTTAACTTTAGTTTTTGATTTTTTATTTCAAATTCAATATAAAAATCTATCTATTTGAATATTTAATTTCTATTTTTGTATTCTTTCATAATTTATAGAAATATACAAATATTTTATATTTTTTATTTTTCATTTTTTTCCTTATTTGATTTTCCATCAAATAAATATATATTACATCAGTTGATTTTGTATTTTATGCTTAAAGAGAGAAACTTTGGCTTCTCTCTACTTGTGCATGACCTTGTTTAACTAAAACATCCCTAACCAGTTTCCTCTTTCCCTATCCCCCTCGTTAACCCTAACCTTGTTACAAACCCTTACACTTTTATTCCCAAACCTTAGCCATAATCAATTAGATCTCTATATACTTCACTTGTAACTTCTCTATCTAAAAGCCTTTACTTAGACTTAAACACTTGTTTCCTTTTTCCCTCTCCTGGTCACACATCCTTCTCCCATCTCCCTTACTCATTCATTATTATTTTGTCTTGTCCTCCCACTCCTGATTTTTTCTTTCTCCTAGAAGAACTTTGGAGACCAACTATTGAGCAAATTTTGTGGTCTTTATCTTTATTGTCTCTCTCCTCTGTCCTTTTCTACTTTTTAAAAAGTAGTTCTCCTTCAGCTTTGATTTCCTCTTTCAAGTCTAATTCATCATTCAAACCTCTACCTCGGCTACTCTTTAGGCATTTACCAATGAGGATTTTCCTCCTTTACCCTCCAAGGGACCATTGCAACCTTCTTTTTAACAAATCCAAAAAGACATTCCTTCTCATCTTAGAGATAGGAAACCTTGGAATCATTTTATTAGTGAAGTTGATCATCTATCCCTTCACTTTTGCCTCTTAAGGAAGAAGGTGGAAGATTTGTTGTCTCTCTAGGTTTAGAGGTCCTCTAAGTTGGTGCTAAATCATGGGAGACTTTACAAATTATAATCTTCTGTGATAAAAGACTGACGTTTCCTGTATTACAAAAGTGGGCATTGTTAGCTTGGAAGAACAAAGGATTATTAGATGTATTAATAGTAGAGGATAAATATATTATCTTTACTTTTTTCTTTGAGGCTCAAGTTATTCCATCGGGGGTGAATCTTTATAATTTTCCATTTGAATATTAGACAACAAAAGGTTTGAGCATGATTGCTAAATTCTTAGGTAAACCAATACAACTAAAAGGAAAAAGGATTGGTTATGCTAGGATGTGTGTTAGTATGGAATTTTTCAAAGAGCTACCATAATTTATTCCATTCATGAGATTGGGATCTAATGGGGTATTATATGAAGATAATGTTGTGGTCCATGAAAACCTTCACTTAAGTCTTAAAAGATGGATACCTATAAGTAAGGTGTGATTTTGATGAGTTAATGGGGGGTATGGATGTAGAGCCAGGTTTGGAACTAGGAGCTACTTTGGATGTTTCAACTCCTGCTTCTTCTTCTTTTGAGGGGCTTACGGGAGTAGATAGTCAAAATGTTCAAAATCTACCAACTGTGGATGACAATCATGTTAATGAGGAGCAAAAGGATACTACAAAATTTGAACCATCTATGCAAGTTGACACCATTCCTTCCCCTCCTAGTGTGACTAGTGAGGATAAGGTTGATGGTAAGGAATTCCAGTCTATCAAAAAAAGGAAGTTTAATAAGAGCAAAGGTAAGGGCTCTAAAAATAAAGTTGTTGATAAATGAGGAGCAAAAGGATACTACAAAATTTGAACCATCTAAGCAGGTTGACACCATTCCTTCCCCTCCTAGTGTGATTATTGAGGACAAGGTTGATGGTAAGGAATTCCAGTCTATCAAAAAAGGAAGTTTAATAAGAGCAAAGGTAAGGGCTCTAAAAATAAAGTTGTTGATAAATGAAATTGATTGCATATAATGTTAGGAAGATTAAGTGATTAATTGCCCTAAAAAGATATTAGTTTTAAGGGATTGTGTCTATAATGTAAATCCAAGGATTTTTGCTCCTTTAGAAACAAAGGCTAAACTAGAGGATATTAGGACTCTTAATAAATTGGGGTCCAAGTAGGGGTTTATCATTAATCACCAAGCTCATGCTTTTGGGAGAATAATAATAGACTATGATCTAAGTTTAGTGGATATTGACGTTTTTGAAGTTGAAACGCAAGTGATGCATATGGGATGGGTCTTCATTCAGGAAAAAAGTTAGGATATATTCCTCAATGGTATATTGTTTTAATCATGCTTTTTAGCGAGAGCTACTATGGGATAGTTTGATAGAGTTTTATAGGAAAGTAATAGGACCTTGGTTACTTTGTGGGGACTTCAATTATACACTCTATAAAATTGAAGCTGGCCATTTTAATTTGAGGAACTTTCTTTTGATTTTAGAGATTGGGTGGAGAAATTGGGTGTCTTTGATTTTATATTTTAACGGTATTTTCATACTTGGAGTAATAAGAAATATGACAAATGGGTAATAAGAAAGAAATTGGATCGTGCTTTGGTGAATACGTATTGGATAAACCAGTTCCCTGATAATATTGCTTCCTTTTTGGTATCATTCTCTAATCCAAGTAAGGAATTTGTTTCAGAGATAGGAAAGAAGATTTCCCTTCAGATTTAATAACTTCTTGGTGAAGCATGATAGGTTTCATGAATCCCTAAAGAGGGGTATGTAGAAGGAGGTGGTTGGTACTTTCTAATACATTTGTGTCTAAACACTTAAGGCTATCAAACATGAGCTAAAAAACCTTATGGCTAGAAGAGGATCTTATACTTAACAATCTATTAACAAGGAAAAAAGGTAATTGGTTGCTATTCAAGGGGACCTTGATGTGGATCTTGGTAACACTACTTTATTAAATACAAAGAAGATACTATTGAAATATTATCTGGTAGTAACTAGTAATCGTGCTAGTCTTTTAGAGCAGAGGGCTAGAGCTAACTGGCTAAAAGAAAGAGAGAGTGTACTAAATTCTTTTTCCACACTATCTTGGCCAGAAGGAATGCAAATAGAATATGCTCTTTAACCTTACTAGATGGGAAAATAATTAATCAACAGAAGGACCTCCTAAGTGAAGCTGAGAGATATTTCAGAGACTTCTATAGTTGTTTACATAGGATATCTACTCCCCTATAACTTCTTAGCTCTTTTATCAAGAAGAGTATCTCTTAGGAGCAAGCAGATATACTTACTAGGCTTGTTAATGAGAAGGAAATAAATAGTGTTATTTTTCATATGAATGCAAATAAATCTCCAAGTCTTGATGGTTTTAATGGTTATTTCTTTCATAAAGTATGGTCTAAAGTTGGCTCAATAGTAAAGAAAGATATTTTGGAGTTCTTTTTTAGAGGATTTCTTTTAAAGGAGATTAACAAAACTGATCGTTGATTGAAATCTAAAACTGATAATCCAAAGAATCTTGGGCAATTTAGGCCCATTGCCTACTCTAACTTCTTGTACAGATGATTTCCCAAATTCTGGTTAATATGTTTAAGGTAGTGATGGGCTCTCTCATAACTGATAATCAAAGTGCCTTTATGCAAGGTATATCGAATGAACATACTGTCTCAATTGTTCAGGAACTAATGAGAGGGTATCAAAGGAAGAGTTCTTCACCTAACTGTGCCATCAAATTGGACTTTAAATGTGTTGAATGGGCTTTCGTTATTCAGTCCTTGGAAGTTATGAGGTTCACTAGTGAATTTATAAGATAGGTAGAGGCATATATGACATCCCCCTCTTTCTTAGTTATGGTAAATGACACTCCTATATGACTATTTAAAAGTTCTAAAGGACTTATTTAAGGGGATCCCATTTCTCCTATCTTTTTATACTATGTATGGAGGTATTTACTTAGTTGCTAAATCATAAGGTTGGATATAAAAAAGAGTTTAAGTTTCACAGTAAGTGTAGGAAGGTTGCTCTTATAAATTTGTATTTTGTAGTTGACCTCCTACTATTCCTTAAGGCTCATTACAAGTTTGTTGAGCTTTTAAGCTTTACACCATAATTTCTTAAAGACTTTTTAGGGCTGGAACTGAATGTTAATAAGAGTCGCTTTGTGTTGGCTTCCAGTATGAACTTGATGAAGGAAAGATTATCTCAAATCATTGGTATGACAAGGGAACATGATTCCATATGCCATTTGGGAATTTTCGTTCCTACTAGAAAGAAAGATTCAATTCTTAAAATGTTATCCCTTAGCGGAGAAAATTCAAGAAAGTTTGAGTATGTGGACAAACAAGGTTTTATCCTTTGATGGAAGGTTACAACTTATCAATTCAGCTTTAAACTCTTTGCACATTTATTGGTCTTTCAACATGATATTTGCTAATGAGGTCATTAAAATTATAAAGAAGCTAATTAGGAGCTTTCAGTGGAGAAATCTTAATTTTGCTGGATATTTTGCCAAGGTAAAGTAGTCACAGGTTTGTAAGCATAAAAAGGATGTTGGTTTGGAGTTAACCTCTATCGATACCTCTAATAAAATTTCGATTATAAAGAAATTTTGTAATATTCTTTTAGAAAAGGAGTCACGTGGGATTAGATGGCTCTACATCTACATCCTTAAAGGGAATAACTTACGGTTCATTAATCTAAAGTCACTCTTTTAGTTGTTTAAATTGATGGATATTTTGAAGCCTAATGTCACTTGTAAGTGTTCTGTTAGCCATGGTTGCATGAATCACATGCTTGCAGATGTAGCGGAAGTGTCGAAATCAAGATTCTGATACCATGATAACCCCAAATCCACAAAATCAAACATGCATGCATAGATATGTATAAAAGAACATGAAATGTAAACCTTTTACCTTGTGTATCTCCTCCTTTTTTGATTCTTCTCTTTGTTTGAGTTGTTGCAAAAACCAAACCCTTCCTTGATCGCCTAAGAACACGTAAAGAAGGAAGATGAAATAATGTGTAAGGGTTTTAGAACACCAAACTTGATGGATCCAAGTAGATGTTCAATATGGGAGATACATCAAGGTTATCTTGCATGCATGTAAGATTTATACAACAATTGCATAAATTTGCATGAAGATAACTCAAGAACACTTCTCACTCTCTCTAGAACTCTTCTAGAATCCTTTCTCTATCAATTGAGTGTGTAATAGGTGAAGGAACCTCTTGCACATAAGTGAAGAACTCACTTATATGTCACTTCGTAGCTTCTGTCACGATCGTGACATGCCTCGCCTTAGGCCATGATCGTGCCTTGCTTAAAATAGGCCATATACACACTTGTTTTTCATCCAATCTTTTATGCGTATGGTCCTTAGGTTCCTTGCTATTATAGGCACTTGAATTAACTCTTAATTCAAACACATCATAAAGGGTTTCATGATGCCTATTTGCCGAAATATAAGTGGATTAACACACAAATTCTTTGATTAGTTAATTATCTAACTTATGAACCTTTCCATAGGTAATTACCATGCAATTCGTCCTTTCACCATACTATACCCCACTTGGTTCGGAGTATGGGCTATGTGTTAACTCCCACTAGACTGATTACGTCACATCTAGTCTAAGTGATGTTAGTTCTTATCCTGGGATCTCATCACTCTATGTGTCATTAAAGACTCTCTTTATGACACATAATTGCTCTGGCCAGAGACTCCGAGTAATGACCCCGATAAGAGGTCGTGCGTATCATCTCCTCCTATTAAGAGTGGTGAATCCTTTATTGGCTACCCAATTACCTTTGAATACAAATAGCTATACCCAATCACCACCCTAAGAGCGACCTCGTCTTAAGGTAACAAGGAATGGTGTCAAAGCATAGGATTTATATCCAAGATATCCTTGAGTACCTCAAGTCTAAGGATATTTTCACTATTGCTATGTTGAAATTAATCATTCACATTCGATAGATCATCCATATGATAATCTTATAGCAGGTCATCCGATGTATTACTACCCTTAGTAAGCATCCACATATTAATTCTAAACATATCATGCTTATAGTTTATGAGATCCACTGCTTGATTAAATCAAGGAGTATAATATGTGCTAGTCTTTCTGGATTAATAATGTCCTGTCTTATTAATCCTACGACTGTGGATTATTTAGGTACTAACATAATTACACATGATAGGAATCTCATTATCATGATCTCATCATGATTTCCTTTATGCTATGTTTTCTATCATGGACTTCAATAATTTGATTTAATATCAATATCAGTTTATATATAAATGAATATCAAATCAATGAAAAATGCCTTTTGCTTTATTAATCAAAATAAAGTTTGTACAAAAGTGCTAAAGGTGATTGCCTTTAGAACACAACTCTAACAATCTCCCACTTGTACTAAAGCCAATCGTCTTTGTATCTAATACCATAGGTGAGTACACAAGAATCAAATTTTTTTTGAGGAATTGGCTTAGTTAAGGAATCAACGATGTTTTGATCTGTAGGCAGTCTCTCTATCTTCACATCACCTCTATCAATTATCTCCCTAATTAGGTGATATCTCCTGAGTACGTGTTTGAACCTCTGATGAGACCTTGGTTCCTTGGCTTGAGCTATATCCTCATTGTTGTCACAGTACAACAATATTGGGTCTATTATGATTGAAACCACTCCAAGTTCCATAATGAACTTCTTTATCCATACAACTTCTTTTGTCACTTTTACAACAGCAACGTGCTCTGACTCAATCGTCGAATCTGCAGTCGTCTCTTGTTTGGAACTCTTCCAACTGACTCTAACTGACTGCTCCATCATTCATTATGAAAATATAACTTGACTGGGATTTAGAGTCACCCTGGTCAGGTTGTAAACTGGCATCTGTATGCTTGCTCACTACGAGATCTCCATTTCCATATATCAAGAATACGTCCTTGATCCTTCTCAAGTACTTTAGGATATTCTTGACAGCCACCCAATAACCCTCACCAGGATTGATTAATATCTGCTCGTAACACTTAAAGCATTTGATATATCGGGTCTTGTACATAACATAGCATACATGATTGATCTTACTATCGGAGCATGCGGGATCATACTCATGCGAGTCCTCTCATCTTATGTCTTGGGACACACAGATTTTGAGAGTTTTGTCCCATGAGTCATGGGAAGAAACCCTCTCTTAGATTACTCCATGGTAAACATATTTAGCCCTTTATCTATGTATGTTAATTGTGAAAGACCTGGCAACTTTCTTAATCTATCTCAATAGATCTTTATTCCCAATATATAAGTTGCTTCTCTAAGGTATTTCATGGAAAATTTCTAAAACATCCAAACTTTTGACTGATTGTAAACTTGAGATATCATTTCCTATTAGTAATATGCCATCTATATATAACACAAGGAATATGATAGCACTCCCATTGACCTTCTTGTACACACAAGTTTTATCAAGATTTTGAGAGAAACCAAACTCTTTGATTGTCTCATCAAATCGGATGTTCCAACTCCTAGATGCTTGCTTCAATCCATAAATAGATTTTTAAAGCTTGCATACCTTTCTACCATCTCTGGATACAAAGCCCTGAGGTTGTATCATATATACATCATCAATTAGGTTTCCATTGAGGAAAGCTGTCTTCACATCCATCTACCATATTTTATAATCATAATGAGCAACAATGGTTAGGATTATTCTAATGGATTTAAGCATAGCTACGAGGCTAAATGTCTCATCATAGTCAACTCCTTATCTTTGATGATAACCTTTAGCGACTAGCCTCGCTTTATAGGCAATCACATTACCTTCCATGTCATTTTTCTTCTTGAAAATCTACTTGCATCCTATAGGTTTTAACCCTTCGAGTGGATCAACCAAAGTCCATACTTGGTTTTCGTACATGGAATCCATTTTAGACTTCATAGCTTGAAGCCATTTTTCAGGTTTTGAACTCTTCAGAGCCCCTTCATAAGTTGTAGGCTCATCGTCCTCTTTGAGCAATATGTCATTATATTCGCTTATGAGAAATCCATATCTCTCTAGAATATTGCATATCTTACTTTACCTACGAACATTTTGTGTGTCAGAAGGTCCAAATGTTGTCTCATCTATGTGAACAACAGTTTAGGATTCAGGCAATTGATCTATGTCTATTTGAGCATCATGAACTTCATCAAGTTCAAATTTGCTCCCACTGTCTTCTCTTAGAAGAAACACTTTCTCTAAAAGACAGTATGCTTTAAGACAAACATATTTTGCTCTAAAGCATTATAGAACTGATATCCAATTGTTTCCTTAGGATATCCTATAAATAAACATTTATAATATTTCACTTTAAGCTTGTCTGATATAATTCGCTTCATATAAGCCAGATAACCCCAAATTTTCAAATGAGAAAGATAGGGCCTTTTGTTAGTCCATAACTCATATAGAGTAACTTCAACTGCTTTTGAAGGGTCTCTGTTTGTCACATAAACAGCAGTCTCGAGTGTATAACCCCAAAAGGATTTCGGTAGATCTGCTAAGCCCATCATCGACCTTACCATGTCTAACAAGGTTCGGTTTCTTCTTTTAGCCACACCATTATGTTGTGGTGTGTAAGGTGGAGTCTACTGGGATACTATCCCATTATCTCTGAGATAAGTTAGAAATTCCTTGTTTAAGTATTCACCACCTCGATCTGATCGAAGTGTTTTAATACTTCTACTGAGTTGTTTCTCTACTTTATTTCTAAATTGTTTAAATATTTCAAATGCTTTAGACTTGTATCTCATTAGATACACATACCCATATCATGAATAATCATTGATAAAAGTAATGAAGTACACAAAACTACCTCTGGCATGAATGGACATCAGACCATATACATCAAAATGTATTAGGTCTAATAACCCATTCATTGGTTCACCCTTTCCTTTAAAAGGTAATTTAGTCATCTTGCCTAACAAGCAAGATTCACATGTGTCATATGATTCATAATCAAATGACCCTAGGCTACCATTCTTGTGTAGCTCAATCATGCATTTTTGTGTAGCTCAATCATGCATTTCTCACGTATATGGACAAGTTGATAATGCCGTAAGTAAGTTGATTTGAGGTTATCTCATTTTTGTCTTTTATTGTCATTGACATTTAAAATTGGATTGGACATATCTAATATGTAAATTCCATTGCACAATGTAGCACTACCATACAACATTTCATTCAACTTAATTGACAACCATTGCTTGAAAAAGTTAAATGAAATCCTGCTTTATTAAGACATAAAACATATACAATGTTTATAGTCACAAAGTGTACATAATAGCAATTTTCTAAAATTAACTCTAGCCCACTAGGAAGAAACAAAACATACGGACCTCTAGCTAATGTAGCAACTCTTGCTCCATTTCCCATGCTTAAGTCCATCTCTCCCTTCTGGAGTGATCTACTATTCTTGAGACCCTGCATATCAACACATATCTGTGAGCCACATATGGTATCTAATACCCAAATGTTATAGTCAGAAATAGTATTTACCTCAATGACAAACAACATACGTGAAGTAGACGGTGGGGCATCTAATGCCTTCTTTTGATTCAAAGACTCCAGATAAGCTTTGCAGTTCCTCTTCCAATGCCCTTCCTTGTTGCAAAGGAAGCATATCCCCTTTGATGTTGTCTCCTTCTCCTTCTTCTTGGCTACACCTCCCACTAGCTTCTTGGACTTCTTGTTCTTCCTTTAGTTCTTCTTGTGAGAACCAGAAGTAGAGTCCACCAGTTTCACAGCCTTACTATCTTTCTTGACAGATTGCTCAGCTATTTTGAGTAGATTAATTAGCTCAGGAACTGTTGTAGATATTTGGTTCATCCGATAGTTAAGCACAAACTATGACTAACTATCGGTCAAACCAGTTAGAATTAAGTATATACTTAATTCATGCTCTATAATGAAACCCAAACTGCCTAACCTCTCAATATATCCATATGATGAATAATTAATTGATATCATGAATAATCATCGATAAAAAGTAATGAAGTAAACAACCACATACATCAGAATGTATTAGGTCTAATAACCCATTCACTTGTTCACCTTTTCTTTTAAAAGGTAATTTAGTCATCTTTCCTAACAAGCAAGATTCACATGTGTCATATGATTCATAATCAAATGACCCTAGGCTATCATTCTTGTGTAGCCCAATCATGCGTTTCTCACTTATATGGCCTAGTCGACAATGCCATAAATAAGATGATTTTAGGTTATCTCATTTTTGTCTTTTATTGTCATTGATATTTAAATTTAGATTGCACATATCTAATATGTAAATTCCATTGCACAATGTAGCAGTACCATACAACATTTCATTCAACTTAATTGAACAATCATTGCTTGAAAAAGTTAAATGAAATCTTGTTTTATTAAGACTTGAAATAGATACAATGTTTTTATTCACAACGGGTACCTAATAGCAATTTTCCAAAATTAACTCTAGCCTACTAGGAAGATACAAAACATATGGCCCTATAGCTAATATAACAACTCTTGCTCTATTTCCCACACATAGGTCCATTTCTCTCTTTTTGAGCGGTTTACTATCCTTGAGAATGTGTGAGCCACATTCATTATCTTATACCCAAATGTTGTGGTCAGAAATAGTATTTACCTTAGTGACAAATAACATACCCAAGGTAGACAGTGGGGCATTTAATGACTTCTTCTAATTTAGAGACTCCAGATAAAATTTGTAGTTCCTCTTCTAATGTCCTTCTGTGTTTCAATGGAAGCATATCTCCTCTGGTGTATCTCCTTCCCCTTCTTCTTGGTTACACCTCCTACTGGCTTCTTGGACTTCTTCTTCTTCTTTTGGTTCTTCTTGTGAGAACCAGAAGCAGAGTCCACTAGCATCATAGCCTTACTGACTTTCTTGATAATTTTCTTAGCTGTTTTGGGCAGATTAATCATCTTAGGAATAGTTGTGGATATTTGGTTCATTCGATAATTAAGCACAAACTGTAATTATTGGTCAAACTACTCATAATTAAGTCTATATTTAATTTGTGATCCATAATGAAACCTAAACTGCCTAACCTCTCAATATATCCATATCATGAATAATTAATTGATATCGTGAATAATCATTAATAAAGTAATGAAATACATAAAACCACCTCCTGCATGAACGGACATCGGACCACATACATCAGAATGTATTAGGTCTAATAACCTATTCATTAGTTCACCTTTTCCTTTAAAAGGTGATTTAGTCATCTTGCCTAACAAGCAATATTCACATGTGTTATATGATTCATAATCAAATGACCATAGGCTACCATTTTTGTGTAGCTCAATCATGCGTTTGTCACTTATATGGTCAAGTTGACAATGCCATAATTAAGATAATTTTAGGTTATCTCATTTTTGTCTTTTATTGTCATTGATATTTAAAATTGGATTGGACATATCTAATATGTAAATTCCATTGCACAATGCAACAGTACCATACAACATTTCATTCAACTTAATTGAACAACCATTGGTTGAAAAAGTTAAATGAAATCTCGTTTTATTAAGACATGAAACAGATACAATGTTTTTAGTCATAACGGGTACATAATAGCAATTTTCCAAAATTAACTCTAGCCCACTAGACATATGTCCCTACAACTAATGCAGCAATTCTTGCTCCATTTCCCACGCGTAGGTTCATCTTTCGTTTCTTAAGCGGTCTACTATCTCTGAGACCCTACATATCAACACATATGTGTGAGCCATATCTAGTATCTAATACGCAAATGTTATGATCAGAAATAGTATTTACCTTAATGATAGATAACATAACTAAAGTAGACAGTTGGGCATCTAATGTCTTCTTCTGCTTCAGTGACTCCAGATAAGCTTTGTAGTTCCTCTTCTAATGTCCTTCCTTGTTGCAATGGAAGCATATCCCTTTTGGTGTTGTCTCCTTTGCCTTCTTCTTGGCTACACCTATTATTGGCTTCTTGAACATATTCTTCTTCTTTTGGTTCTTCTTTCGAGAACCAAAAGTAGAGTCTACCAGTATTACAACCTTACCGTCTTTCTTGACAATATGCTCAGCTGCTTTGAGCAGATTAATCAACTCAAGCATCATCGTGGATATTTGGTTCATCCGATAGTTAAGCACAAGCTATGAATAACTATCGGTCAAACTAGTTTGAATCAAGTCTATACTTAATTCATGATCCATAATGAAGTCCAATCTGCCTAACCTCTCAATGTACTCATTTATCCTCAGTACATACTACACTGGAGATGATCCCTCAGCCATCTTTGAACGGAAAAGCAACCTCGAGGGCTCAAACCTTTCAGACCGAGCTTACTCATCAAACAGTTCCTCTAGATGGTAGATTATGGTATGAGCATCCATAGCCTCATGCTGCTTTTGCAGTTCTGTTCATATAGAGGCCAGCATTATACAACTAGCCAACTTACTATCATCCAGTAGCTTCATGTCAGCTTTCTGATCTTCATCAGATGCATCGACAGTAGGGGGATCCGAAAGTGGTTCATTTAGGACATATCCTAGTTTTTCAGATTGGAGAACAATTCTCAAATTCTGTAGCCAACCTAAGAAGTTAGGTCCCGTGAGTTTGTTGGAATCTAATCGGGAGCGTAGGTTCGCACTAGAAAACATCTGGAGATTAAATGACCTAAAAGAACGAGAGAAAAAGTTGGAATGTACGCTTATGCATATCGATAAGGACTTTAATCACATGTATTATAGATCCCACTATTCTTATTCAAATCCATAGCCCTCACTACGCATTCGAGAAAACTTACATTTTTCTTAATGAGTCAATATCTGATATCATTAAGAATGACCTTATCGGTAGATATTATTCATAGCAATTGCATTCATTTATGCAACTATCAACTTGTGCCATCAACTGTTGATTTAGCACACTTATTGGGTCATCAGCTCTTGATTTGTATACATCCCATGTATATAACTGAACTTTGCCTCTATCCACGTTGACCTTAGGTTTGCCCAACAAATCAACGCTTCCAGTTAGGACCAACTCATTAATTCAGAAATCTAATTTCTATAGTTTAAACATATTTGTGTAGAGCGGGCTTGGATTTGCCCAAGAACCTAACTCTAAAAGAACTCCAATTCTTGCCATATTAATAGAAAACATAAGTCCTAATATTTCGATTGATGGATGTATTCTTTGGTCTCATCAATACGTGGATGATCTTGAATATGTATATCACATATACAAATTTAAATTATGGACAACTCAATTAAACTAAGCCTATGTCCATAACTACCCTTAAAATGCATCAAATGCATGTATCACATAAAGGAGGTTTAATTTAGGTCATGACTTGACTATGTATTTAAAGTTCGTGATTCGATTCGGCTGTTGAACCTAATTGGGTATTTGTATTAGTCTTAACTAATCCGAATTATGAATGTGATTCGATTAGGAGCCTTAAAATTTAATTATTTTGATGTCCAAATTAAACACTTTAACCTCTTTATTTATATCTTTTTTTGGTCACACTAAAAATGTTATGCTCCACTTAAATTAATTCTAAATTAATCCATAAAATTTTCAAAACCGTTTAGGGACATCTAATAAGGCCCAAAAAGAAATAAAAACTTAGAACCTTAAACCTGTCTAGTGTTTTACCGTCGAGATTTTAAAGATGAAGAAATTGGTGGATCCCACGAGCTGTTGCCCTTTAGGCATTCGTTGTCTGCGCTTCGAGCTCTACTCTTCCCTTTCATCAATCTTTTCGCTTCCTAATGTAGATGCCCGATTAAAATCTCTTTGTGAACATTCTGACTTTATGGAGGCAGTCTCTGTATTCGACCAAGCTATCAATTCTGGCTGCTTGCCTTCTGCGACGGCATGTAATACACTCATGGAATTCCTGGTAAAGTTGAAAAAGCATGAACTCGTCTTCTCAGTCTATTTGAAAATGACCCGCGTTGGTATTTTG
>JAOTAY010006255.1:0-15420 GCA_025629805.1 Erythroxylum baracoense
TATCCATACACAAAACCCAAATCAATTAACATAAGATAACACAATCAATTTCTAATGAGAGAAAGAAACAACAAAAACAAGAAATTATACTTAACTCGGGTCGTCGGTGTCAATGTAACCTCTGAACAGACGTTGGGACGTTTAGCCCTCCATGAGTCTCTCCTGAAAAATTACTTCAGCCTCTATTAATGTCCCTACCGAAAACCCTACGGTTCTTCACTCTCTACCAAGCTTCTTCTCCTCTCTATTATTCATCGATGGGACAATTAAACATTTGGACCTAAGCTACTGTACAAACCACTCTTCTTCTCTTTTATTCTCTCTCGCAACCCTCTCACTGTAGCTTGATTTGACAAATAAACTTCATAGTTCTCAATCCACCCATACTATTATGCCACTTCTCTTCCTCCAAGCTCTCTATTCTGTTCTCCAGCCTTCCAAGCCGCAGCTGTCCTCTCTTCCTAGCCTCAAGTTGCTCGTAGCTCTACTCGTCACACTCATTAGCTACGCTGCCGTGTATTGATAGGATGATTTAATTTTGTGTCCCCGCATACTGTTCACGCAAAGAACCCCTGACCCATGTCTTGGCCAAACGTCTGCGTTTCATGCATAACGTTTGCTGAAACGTAGACATTGTTTGTGTTTTGCATTTCATGCAAAACGTTTTGGATTTTGGTCATTCTCAACTTCTCATCTGCGTTGTCATTTTACTTGGCTAGTTGTCCACATGTTACATTATTGTTTTGTCCTTCTTCTTTGTATTTTGATTTTTTTCTTTCTTCTTCTTATCTTTTAATTTTCTTCTTCGTGCTCCATAAAGAAAAGTAAAAATTAATCTTCAGAAAACGGGTCAAATGTAGTGCTTTCGACTCACTTTAATTTCTTTGCTTCCAAATTATACCTAAAATCATCTATGAATTAAAGTGAGTATCTTAAACATTTTCATATCGTTAATCGCTAAGTGTAAATGATTAAATATATCAACAACTAAACACATATAAACACTACTGCACAACTATCAACTAGCTGACTAATATCTTCTAATGGTCAACCAATATCCCCTTGTCTATGAAATTTTTCTTGGCAGTGAGTTTATAAATATAATGGCTTCATACACTATTCATTATTCGATCAATATAGCTTTATGGTCGACCAATGTAGCGAGTTAGAAGCAAAATTTGAGATTTCTGTTTGAAATTGTTCCATGTATCCTATTCAAGAAAAAATTTGGTCAACCAGTATAGCTTTATGGTCGACCAATTTTCATGATCTAAAGGCTTTCTCCTTATCTTTTCTTCTAATTTTTATCTTATATGTTTATATCTTCATAATCATAAATAATTCACTCTTTTTTTTGAAAAACATCATCCTCTGTCTCATAAAAATCTCATTAAATTCAATCAAATTGAAATTTTATTGTTTTTTAATTTTATATTTAGGTTTTTTAAAACAATTTCTTAATTAAGAATTAATTTTTAATAATGCCTTTATAGTTAAATTGTATAATAAATTAAGGTTATTTCCCTTTCAGTTATATCAATTTAGTTATATTTTTCCTTTTTAATTATATTGTGCTTTTTTTGTTGCTATTCCATCCTCTAATTCTATCAAAACTTACACTTTGTGCTTTAATTAAATCATTCAATTTAGGCATCATTGATAGGTGTGAGTTGCATCATATTTTAAGGTTTAATTTGTTATAAGTTAAGTGTTAATTTACGTGTTTAGTATGTGTTTAGGTTAGAATTGTGTTAGTTTATGTGTTTCAGTGTTTTTATGGGTTAGTATACGTCTTTGAGCTTAAATATTATGTTTTTGAGGAACCTTGATGTGTTTGTTAGTGTTTCAGGGTCGAAGAACGGAGAAGTTTCGGAGACTTTTGGTCGAAACCATGGCCCACAATCGTGGAACAATAGGCCACAATTGTGACAGAAACATATGAGCCAGCCCACGATCGTGGCATATAGAAGACTTTGCCACAACCTACGATCGTGGCTTGATTGCCACGATCATGACAGAAAGGTTTGATGCTAGCCACGATCGTGGCCTGCATCGGGGATCGACACCTTATGTACTACACAAACGACCTATGCACTTGCGGAATATCAAGGTTAATTATTAAAGCTTTTTCATATCAGAAACCTATGATCAAGTTTTTGGCGTCGTTGTCGGGAAGGAGATTAGTTTAGTTTAATAGTTTAAGGAGTTTAATTTAGTTTTTAATTATTGTTTTCATTTTTTCTTTTCTATTTCTGAAATTGTGCTCTTACATGAACACAAGGGTCACGAGAGGTTAGAGTCTTTATGATTGTATAGAATTTGAGATAGCTATAGATGATAGATTCGTTGAATGTTGAGGATTGGTCTAAACTTGCCTTCAGGATATTTTATCTATAATATTAATGAAATTTGTTTGATTGCATTTTCATTGAATTTCTTGTGATTTCAATTCTGCATATGCATAATTTGGTAACAAACTGAGAGGGTGAACTGAGTGAAAAATCATTAAATTGGGCTAACGAGAGTTAAGTAATTTAATAGATCAAGAATTGAATCAAACCGGTAAATTTGTGTAACGAAAGATCCTGCATAGATTTTCGGTAGTTTATTGGACAATTTTAGATCTAATTTAGGTTTTGGATAAATTGTAAATTGAGAGGTTGCAATTCCTATAATCTAATTAGGGTTTATAAATTAGGTTACTGACTATAACTCGAGAGAGAGTAATCAACCCTAGGATTGTCTAGAATCGATAACTCAATAAATTCATAATCAATTAGGTTTTCATTAAAGTCGGATAAAAATATCCTTTCTCTCAATTGGTAGTTTTATGTTGTTTTATGATTGGGTGTTGCATTTGCTATCCTGTTATTATTTTTGAATTTGATTATTGGAATTAATTGCGTGATTGAAATAATTTCTTGTTTAGTTTTGTCTATTTTGAATTATTACGAATTGAGTTCAACATTAGATTTTAGGATTAGATTAACACTCCTCGTGGGATCGACACCTTATGTACTACATAAACGACCAGTGCGCTTGCAGAATATCAAGGTTAATTATTAAAGCTTTTTCATATCGGAAACCTACGATCAAGTTTTTGGCGTCGTTACTGGGAAGATTAGTTTAGTTTAATAGTTTAAGGAGTTTAATTTAGTTTTTAATTTTTGTTTTTGTTCTTTCTTTTCTATTTCTGAAATCATGCTCTTGCATGAACACAAAGGTCACGAGAGGCTAGAGTTGCGCAACTGAAACCATAAATTTAGACATCACACGACTAGAACGAACCCTTAGGAAAGCTCAAGAAGAAGAAGAAGAAGAAAAGATCGTGAAATCAACAATGGTCGAGGAATTTCAGCAGAACATGGACCACGGAGAGAACCAAGGATGTCAACAGCAGTCCTTTATGGACTTCATAAGGCCAGGGTTCACTGTAGCTAACCAAGGAGTAGCTAGTCTGCTAGTTTAAGCAGCCTCCTTCGAGATTAAACCAACTCTTTTAAATATGCTTCAGCAGAATGTGCAGTTTTATGGATTGCAAAACGAGGATCCCAATGCACACATAGTGATCTTCCTCAAAGTCTGTGATACTTTTCGGTGTCATTAGATGTCAAAAGATGCAGTCAAAATTCAGTTGTTCTCCTTTACCCTTAGACAGAGAGCAAAGGCGTGGTATCATTCTCTGAAGCCAGCCAATGTCACGATGTGGGATCAACTAGTTCGTGCCTTCTTAGATAAGTGTTTCCCTTTGACTAAGACCACGAAGATCATTAAGGAAATCACCAATTTTCAACAAGGTGATGGGGAATCAATTTATGAAGCATGGGAGAGATACAAGGATTTGCAATGGAAGTGCCCACACCACAATCTACCCAAAGGAATTCCTATTGTAAACATTCTACAATGGAGTAAACCCACCGACGAGAGGCACAATTGATGTAGCTTCATGAGAATTATTGATGAGAAAGACAGTTGATGAAGCAGAAGAGTTGATAGAGGGGATGGTGAGCAATAGCTGCTTGTGGACGAATGAGCGAGGTAGGCAACCTGCTACCTTCAAAGAGTAAAAAGGAATTATGGCAATCAATCAAATGACAAAAATACAAGTGAAGATCGACAACTTAATGCGATAGGTCAACAATATGAAGGTTTCGTCTTCAGCTCCAGTGAAGGCCGTACACCTTAAGTGTGAGCTCTGTGGACATATGGACCATGATACCATGGACTGTTATTTGATGAAGGAAAGCGATCTGGAGCAAGTAAATTATATGGGGGCACAATATGGACGAGAAAGGGGCAACAATCCCTACTTCAACACCTACAACCCTGGGTGGAAGAATCACCCTAACTTCTCTTGGACAAATAATACGGGAGGACAGTTTATGCCTCAAGGGCAATCAGGCTTCTAATAAGATAATTTAAACTCGATGGAATCTAAGTTGGATAGAATTTTAGATAAGCCTGGAACTCTAGACGATGCACAAAAGAAACTAGAAGGCAAATTTGAGCAGGTCACTAAGAACTATGCTTCCTCAATCCATGATCTAAAGGCCCAAATGAATTAATTGTCAAATGCCTTTTCTATACAAAATTTGGGAAATATTCCTAGCGCTTCAGGAACAAAACCAAGGGAGCAACTAAAGGCTATTACACTTCGAAGTGAGAAGGAACTTGAATCACCCATAAGGATAATAGAGAAGCCATTCCATCCTATTGAGAAAAATGAAGAAAAGGAGAAAGAAGTGGACATGAGCGAATATCCTCCCTATTTTGCCCCTCCACCATATCAACCCAAAGTCCCTTGTCCTCAACGATTACAAAAGGAGAAGTTAGATACACAATTTGTAAAGTTTGTTAAGAAATTAAAGACGCTGCAGATCAATCTCTCCTTTGTAGAGGCATTGGAACACATGCCTAAATATACACAATTTTTAAAAGATATATTATTAAAGAAGTGTACTTAGAAAGATAATCAGACAGTAGCTCTAATTGGCACCTACAGTTCTATAATCACTAGCCAAATGCCATCTAAATTGAAAGATCCAGGGAGTTTCACAATACCATGTGTGGTTAGCGAGTTTGAATTTACAAAGTGTTTGTGTGATTTAGGAGCTAGCATTAATCTTATGCCTTTGTCAATATTTAGGAAGTTGGCACTGGGTGAAGTCAAGCCTACATCAATGTTAATTCAGTTGGCAGATCAATCCATTAAAAGACCATTTGAAATAGTGGAAGACGTTCTGATGCAAGTGGATAAGTTCATTATTCTAGTAGATTTTGTGGTTCTAGATTTTGAAGAAGATAAGAACTGCCCACTGATCTTAGGTTGACCATTCATGAATATAGTAAAATCTATAATTGACATTCATGAAGGGAAATTAACACTTCAAGTAGGTGAGGATCAAATCTAATTCAGTATGAATAAGGCCTTGAAGAATCCAATAATGAGTAGCGTATATATGAAGGTTGAAATTATGGATAAAAATTTGCAAGAACAAGTTAAGAGTTGCATCGCAGAAGTACAGTCAGTGAAGGCAGAGGCAGACAATGGATATCAGAACCTTAAATCTAAAGGAGATGATGAGATGGAGTCAGACATTCAAATACGTCAAGATAAATTGGTTCAAACTGAAGCACCCATACCGCCATCTACAGAAAAACCACCGATACTAGAGCTTAAACCTTTACCTGCACATCTCAGATATACCTTTCTCAGTGAAGGTCAAAGGTTACCGACAATAATCTCTAACAAATTGAATGAGGAACAAGAAAGTAAGGAGGTAAAAGTTGTTAGGAAGCGAATGAAAGCCATCGGATCGCAAATTGCTGACATTCGAGGCAAAAGCACAATTGTTTGCATGCACCGAATAAACCTAGAGGAAGGATGTAGAACGGTGAGGGACCGTCAACGGAGGATGAATCCTAAAATTAAGGAGGTGGTTAAGAAGGATATCATAAAACTCATAGATGCAGGGATAATTTATCCCATCTTTGATAGTGAATGGGTCAGACTAGTACAATGTGTACTTAAAAAGGGTAGAATGACGGTAATAGAAAGTGATAGTGGAGAATTAATTTCAACAAGAACAGTCACAGGATGGAGAGTATGTGTAGATTATTGCAAACTCAACTCAATGACTAAGAAAGATCACTTTCCTCTTCTGTTCACAGACCAAATGATAGAAAGGGTAGCTGGTCATTCTTTTTATTGCTTCTTAGATGGATATTCTGGATATAATCAGCTTTTCATCTACCCTGATGATTAGGAAAAGACTACATTTACTTGCCCCTATGGTATCTTCGAGTACAAACAAATGCCTTTTAGACTTTGCAATGCCCTAACTACATTTCAGAGATGTATGATGTCTATCTTTGCTAACATGATAGAAGATATAATGGAGGTGTTCATGGATGATTTTTCAGTTTTTAGAGATTATTTCGACATGTGTTTAACTAATTTGGATAGAGTTCTTAAAAGATGTGAAGAGTCACTATGTGTTGAATTAGGAGAAATGCCATTTTATGGTACAAGAGGGGATAGTACTAGGACATAAAATCTCACATCAAGGATTCGAAGTTGACAAAGCAAAAACAGAGGTGATAGAGAAACTTCCACTACCAAGCAATGTAAAAGGTGTGCGAGGATTTTTACGTCATGCAGGATTTTACCATTGATTCATCAAAGACTTTTCGTAAATCGCAAGACCTTTGACAAACCTTTTAGTCAAGGATGTGCCTTTATTGTTTAATGGCAAGTGTATTGTTGCATCCAACATATTAAATGAGGCATTAATATCAAGACCAATTTTATCACCACCGGACTAGACACTTCCGTTCGAAGTTATGTGTGATGCAAGTGACCAAGCCATAGGTTACGTTTTAGGCCAAAGGAAAGATAAGAAGTTGCATGCGATTTACTATGCCAGTAAGACTCTTACAGGACCCCAGCTGAATTACACCACTATAGAAAAGGAACTACTCACAGTAGTGTACACATGTGATAAGTTTGGACAATATCTTTTGGGTTCAAAAATAATCGTATTCAACAATCACGCGACACTAAAATACCTTTTCAATAAGAAAGATGCAAAACCTAGGCTCATTTGATGGGTGTTACTTTTACAAGAATTTGATATAGAGGTGAGAAATAAAAAGGGAGCAGAAAATGTGGTTGCATACCACTTATCTAGACTTGAGGAAGGGGAATGCAAGCCAAGTGATGATATTAACAAAAATTTCCTCGATGAAACTCTAATGCTACTCAAGAGCTTGACTACACTATAGGTTGTTGATATTGCAAATTATGTTGCCAGTGGTAAACTTCCATCAGAATTCTCTTACCAACAAAGGAAGAAGTTCTTATATGATTGTAACCAATATATATGGGATGAGCCAATTTTGTATAGAGCATGTGCATATGGGTTAATGCAACAATGTGTTCCAGATGAAGAAATGTTAGACATCCTAAAGCAATGTCATGAAAATCAGTATGTTGGGCATTATGGAGCTAACAAAATGACAGCTTGGATACTTGAGAGTGGATTTTATTGGCCACAGTTGTTTAAAGATGCTCAGACTTATATAGCATAATGTGATCGATGCCAGAAAATAGGTAACATCTTCAAAAGGGATGAAATGCCTTTATCCAACATTCAAGAAGTGGAAGTCTTCAATGTTTGGGGCATTGATTTTATGAGTCCTTTTCCATCTTCAATGGGAAATATGTATATTATAGTGGGAGTTGATTATGTTTCATGTTGAGCTGAAGCAGTAACATCTCCAACCAATGACGGAAAGGTGGTGCAAAAGTTCATTAAACAGTTATTTAACTGGTTTGGAGTGCCACGTACAATAATAAGTGATGGAGGCACACATTTCTGCAACAGATCTTTTGATGCCCTTTTAAAAAGATATGGAGTGTACCATCGAGTCGCTACCATCCACAAATGAGTGGCTAAGTGGAAGTTGTTAAGCAGGAGCTAAAAAATTTTTTAGAAAAGACGGTAAATAACTCCAGAAAGGATTGGGCAACAAAGCTAGACGATGCCTTATGGGCCTATAGGACAGCTTTCAAAACACCTATTGGAACAACTCCTTATAGGCTTGTGTATGGGAAAGCTTGTCATTTGTCAGTTGAATTAGAACATCAAGTATACTGGGCGATTAAAGCATTAAATTTTGATTGGAAACAAGCTAGTGAAAAAAGACTTCTACAACTGGACGAACTTGAAGAGTTTTATTTTAATACGTACGAAAACCCTAAACTCTACAAGGAAAAGATCAAGAAATGGCACGATGCTCGTCTCAAACAAAAGGAATTCAAAGTAGGAGACACTGTTCTGCTATATAATTCACAGTTAAGGCTATTTCTAGGGAAGTTAAAATCTAGATGGAGTGGACCATTTACGATAGTTCAAGTTCTTGATCATAGAGCCCTCAAATTGGAAAACGCTAACAAGGAGACTTTTAAGGTCAATGGGCATCGTTGTAAGCTTTATTTTGGAGGAACGATTCCCAAGGATGCCTCCATGGATGCAAGGTTGAGTGAAAGACCATAAATTAGCGCGTTTAGAAGTTTGATTGAATTGCTAGGTGTAGTTAGATTTGTTTTGAGCTTTCAATAAAACGTTAGTAACTTGTGTTGACTCTCAAAGAGTTCAATTACAACCTCCATCACCATCCCCACCTCCATCTCCATAAGATTTTGTTTAACCAATTTTTTTTCAAATTAATCTTCATTTTTTTCTTTATTTTTATTTTTATTTATTTTCTATTTACTTTAATTTATGTTTCTTCTTTTCTTTTATGCGCTTGTTTATTCCCTTCTCACATTAAGGACAATGTGTTGTTCAAGTGTGGGGAGGGTTATGTGTTTTGCTTTATAAGTGATTTTGCGTATGGTATGATAGTTGTTAGGTTGCATTTTGTGATTTGTTTGAATGTGCCAATGGCTTAGATTGATTGAAATTGATTTAATTTTGAACATAGTCTATTAGATTGTGAAGAATCATTAACTCACAAAAATTAGTGAATTGGGGTTTTTGGATAAATATACAACTTAATTAGGATTTAGTACCCTCTAAATTGCCACATTCATTCATAATTTGAGCCCTTTCAACTTAAGTAGCTTTACTAGTATTTTTCATGGAAACAAATAGCTAAAACAACAAGGTAGGCAATAAAATAAAAGAAGTTTGTTAAATAAATAACTATTCCGCTGACCTTTAAATTATAAATAGAGCTAGTAACTAGTTGAGAACATGATCTGGCTGAGCAACCGATTCGACATGCATCACAAATATGTGCCTTCGTGTCAAAAAGTTATAATCACGTTCCAACCAAGCAGCTTAATAAAAACTTGACTTAGTCAAGTAATCAGATTAACATTCATTACCAATGTTTGCCTTCACGTAACAAGACTAAGTCCATGTTTAATAAATAAATAAATAAATATGTGTTTTCCAATAAAACCTACCAAACTTGTAATAACTTAACTTTTCATGAAAACATACTTAGGACCAGTTATAGAGTCTGAATGACCAAAGAATTATTAATGTGTGTGTGCAATTGAAAAGGGTAAATAAATTAACACTTAGATCTTGATTAATTTGTATATTTAGTTAAAAGCCCCTAGACACAGATTTTACATGTTAATGATTTGATATAACTTGAATGATTGTGTTTAAGATTAAATTTATTTCATAAAGTTGAAGCCATTATCTTATTACTACATTGTGTGTTGTGTGTTTGTTATATGGTTGTTATTTTGTTTGCTTGAGGACAAGCAAATGTTTAAGTGTGGGGATGTTGATAGGTGTGAATTGCATCATATTTTAAGGATTAATTTGTTATGTATTAAGTATTAATTTGAGTGTTTAGTATGTGTTTAAGTTAGAATTGTGTTAGTTTATATGTTAAGTGTTTTTATGGGTTAGTATAGGTCTTTGAGCTTAAATATTATGTTTTTAAGGTACCTTGATGTGTTTGTTAGTATTTCAGGGTCAACGTCGAAGAACAGAGAAGTTCCGGAGACTTTCGGGTCGAAACTATGGCCCGCGATCATGGCATAATAAGCCACGATCGTGACAAAAACATGTAAGCCAGCCCATGATTGTGGCATATGGGCCACGATTGTGACAGAAGACTCTGCCATAGCCCACGATCGTGACAAAAGCATAAATTCTTTAATAGTATTAGAATCTCCACTACATATCATTTGTTCTTTCTTTTCTAAAATCCTTACAAAATAAGGCAATCAATATTTTTTAGTTATCCAAGTAAGGTTAGTTTCTTGATTGTTATTCTTTTTTCTTTTTAACCCATACCTTTAAAGTTTTGCTAACCATTCTTTTTTTAAAAGAAAAACAATCAACATGTCTATTACTATCATAAAAATTTAATACCATGTTATGTGAGTGATGTTGATGCATAAATGCATTACATAGACCTCTTTATGTATATGTATAATGAGGTATCTTCTTTTAGATATTAAATAAGTTGTATGTTCTCTTAAGATATTGAGATGAGCTAATATGATTATATGTCTGATACCTACTATGAATGAAGGCTTAATATGTACTTCTTTGAGATATAAAAGATGTGAATGGATTTACAGGTCATAAAAGTTATATCTACTCTTCCCTTGGGAGTATTGAAATCTTTGCTCGAACTAAAATCCGTGTAATATAGCATGATTCTTGATCTTATTATGAGTCTTATTGAATGTGGCATTTGCATATATATGTTTAGATATGGAGGCTCCATATTAATTTGTCACATTAGGCAATTTTTCTTCACTGTGCAAATACTTTTTCACTTCCACTGTTATATCTTACTTTATGTCTATAATTGAAAATATTTTGATCTCATACCATATGCTCTATTTTTTTCACTTCCTTTAGTGAATTTGGATAATGAATCATTAAGAACATTGATCTTTTTCTTAAATGTCTCATTTTTATGCTTTAATATGTCTACTGCATGATTGTCAACAATGATCACATTTTTTGATGCTTTAACATTATGAAATTCACTTTTCATTTTTTTCATTCTCATTTATGCATGCATCTAACTATTTTTTATCTTCCTTAATTTTGGAAGATAATTTCTTCCTTTCCTCACTCACGATTTCTAAATTTTTGACTAGTTCATCATATGTCAAATCACTATCACTACCATATGAATTGGACTTAGATATATGATACCTCATCATCATTCATAATGGTAATTCATATGTGACCTATCTTTCCTTGTAATTGCTTAGTTTTGGATTCAATTGCGCCATCCCATACTAAATCTTTAAGTGCTTTTTTTTTGTCCTTCTTCTCCTTATTGATTCTTTCTTACTCATTATCATCTTTAAGTAGAGGGCATTATAACTTCATGTAACCAAGTTTTCTATATTTAAAATAAATAATGTTAGTATTTACATTTTTTAATCACCTTTACTTTCCTTAAAATCCTTTGATTTATGGAAACTCTTTCTCTTAAAGAACTTTGTGAATTTTCTGGTGATAAAGGTGAGGTCTTCATCATTACTTCCACTTGAAAATGTCTTTTCTTCATTTGATTCCTCTTTTAGGACTCTGAATGTTATATCCCTTTCTTTGGAAGCATTATCTCTTCTTGTGTCTCTTAGAGCCTTAGTTGGTATATCAGGAGAAGTCCAATAAGTTTATCTAATAGTATTATTGTTAGATTCTTGACTTCCTATATAGTCGTCACTTTAGCCATCCATGTCTTTTAAAGTAACCAAAGTAACTTTCTTACCATTGTAACATTAGTATAGATCTTTTTATGACGTTTAAGAAGAATTAATAATATCAATAAATCTAGTGTACAAGCTAGATATGTTTTATTTATGATTCATTTGAAACAATTCATTTCGATGTGTTAGTGTGCTCACTTTAATCTGCTCAACTTGATTTTTTCCCTCATGTATAATATCTAAATTATATCAAATTTCAGAAGCCGTTTCACACAATACCTTATTCAATTCATTTATTTCCTTAAATTTCATGGAAATTAACCTCCTATTTTAAAGGTCCCATTCTTCCTTTAATTTAGGGACCTTTTTTTATTTATAATTTTCCAAGTATAAAGGGACCATTTGAAACTATTTCCCATAGGTCAACACTTTTAGTCATCAAGAAAAATCTCTTCTTATTTTTTCAATATAGATAGTCATTTCCATCGATAGGGGGCTCTACCAATGTTTTCACCCTCTTGGTTAAAAGATGATGAAGATGCTCCTAATTTTGTTATTATGATCTTTACTATATGATTTCTTTTAAAATGCTTGCCTAATAGACCAACTCTGATACCACTTTTTAGTCCTTAATAGCATTTAAGAGGGTTTGTTAAATAGTGTTTATAAAAACTAAAAAATTTTCTAATCAACAAACTCAATTTAATAACAATCGAAATGTATAAGTTAAGCAAACAATTGAACAAAATTTTAAAAAGGATAGGGAAGAGAGTATATAAATCAATTTATAGTAGTTTCGTAAACAACTTTTACTTATGTCCACTCTTAAGACTCTTATTGAGATTTGATATGTGCTTAATTGATTATATATTTAGTTAGTAACACTTAGTGATTAATGATACGAAAATGCTTAAGATAGTTACTTTAGTTCATATATAATTTAGGCACAATTCAGAAGCAAAGAAGCTAAAATGAGTCGAAAGCACCATAACTGAGTCATTTTTCAAAAATTCACACTCGCTTGTCTTCATAGAGTAAGAAGAAGAAGATTAAAAATAAGAAAAGACAAGAAAATGCCAAGAAAAGATGAGATATATAATGAAAACATCAAAGGAGGAATAAAACAAAAGTAGCTCACGGTCAAGCATAAGTTGCATGGGCATGAGATTCTTCTCATACTCATGATACACTTCTTATGGCCATGAGAAGCCTCTCACAATCGTGAGAAACTATGCACGGGTGTGACAGCCCATGTCATATCCGTGTCACAATGCCACCTCACTTATTTTTAACCTAGTTTTTAGATAAAACAAAAGGAGGTGCGACAATCGAATGTGATGAATGTTTTGGTGCTTTCGGCTAAGAAAAAGGTGAAGCTTTTAGGAAAATGAAGAGGGCAATGGAAGCTCTCAATCGTGAGAGACCCATAGAGGGCTAGACATCCCGACCTTAGTTTGGAGGTGACATTGATGCCGACGAACCCGATTAAGCATTCCTTCCTTGTAATTATTGTTTTCTTTCTCTCTTTAGAAATTGATTGTGTTGTCCTATTGATCGAGTGTTTGATGTGTGTAAGTTTTAATAAATACCCTCGATAATCCGCAAGCACATGATTCATTCACGTACTACCTAAGGTTTCGATCCTATAAGGAGGGATAATCTAAGGTGTCGATCCCATAAGGAGAGATAATCTAATCCTAAAATCTAAGGCCAGAATAAATTGCAGAAATTTAAAATGTAACGAAACTAAAGCAAAAATTCGTTTAATCAATCAAATCAAATCAAGAATCAATCAAGAAAATTTTAATAATTAAGCAATTTCAACACATACCCAAGAATCAATCTAAAGAACTACCAATTGAGAGAAAGGGAAATTTACCTATCCTTAACGTTAACCTAACTGATTATGAATTACTGGATTATTGATTTTAGACGATCCTAGGGTTGATTACTCTCTCTCGACCTATAACTATTAACCTAAATTATAAAAGTTGATTATGGAAGTTGCAATCTCTCAATTAATAACCTATCCAAAACCCTAATTAGTTCTAAAGTTGTCTAATAAACTATCGAAAACCTATACAAGATCTCTTTGCATAATTTACCGATTTGATTTAATTCTTATTCTATTAAATCACATAACTCTCGTTAGCCCAATTTAATTATTTGTCATTCAATTCATCCTCTCAGTTTATTATCAAATTATGCACGCCCAGAATTAAACCACAACAGAGCCAATAACAGATAAACAATCGAATTACATTAATTCAAAGATAAAACTCCAAAGGTGAGTTTAAAACATCTCAACATTCAAAATCCTATTATTAAATAGTTATTCCCAATTCTATACAATAATAAAAATGGAAAATAAATAGGAAAAACAATCTGAATGGCTGATGGGAGGCAGCGACGTCGGGAAACTCCTTGTTCGAGAAGTACGTTGAGTCAGCTTCATCTTCGCTTCTCTCTTCCTTCTTCCCTTTCTCAATCTCTCGATGAATTCTCTTTAGGGTTTCTTTAAGGTGGTTGATATCAAAAGCTTTCTCTACCTCTTTGTCTTGTTCTTTAAATATCCTTTGTGTTCTTAGTAGCCCTAGGGTTTTTCTGGTATGAAAGGTCCAACAAATCCCTCAAAACTTGATTGTTTTGAGTGTATGTGTGTTTGCTCGACGAAGGTCACGATTTTGGACCACATTCGAGCCTTCTGTCACGATCGTGGCATACAGGCCACAATCGTAGGCCATGTCCACATGCCGTGATCGTAGGCTAACTCTAGTGCTTCTACCACGATCGTGGCCTATTGTGCCACGATCGTGGGTCGTTATTTTAGCCCAAATGTCTCTTAAACTTCTCCGTTTTTTGATGTTGACCCTGAAACACTAACAAACGCATCAATGTACCTTAAAAATATATTATTTAAGCTCAAAGACTTGTACTAACCTATAAAAACACTTAAACATAAATAATTAACAAACTAACACAATTCTAACCTAAAGACATACTAAACAATTGAATTAACAATTAATACATATCAAACTAAGCCCTAAATCATGATGCAATTTACAGTTATGAACATTCTTACACTTAAACATTTGCTTGTCCTCAAGCAAACAGAACAACAAACACACAAAATCACAAAGCACACAATGCAATAATGAGACAATGGATTCAACTTCATGAAATAAATTTAACTTAAAACACAATCATTCAAGTTAATTCAAATCATTAACATGCAAAATCCACATCTAGGGTCTCTAGACTAAACATACATATTAATCAAAATTCAAATGTCAAGTCACTACCCTTTTCAATTGTACACACACATTAATAATTCTTTGATCATTCAAACTCTCTAACTACTTCTAAATACATGTTCATAAAAAGTCAAGCTATTTACAAGTTTGGTAGGATTTATTAGAAAACACTTTTTTTTAAACTGCTTGGTTGAAACGTCATTATAACCTTTTGACGTAGAGGCACACATTTGTGATGCTTGTCAATCCGATTACTCAGCTACATCACTTTCTCAACTGGCTACTAGCTCTATTTATAACCCGAAGGCCAGTGAAATAGTTATTTATTTAAAATTAACCAAAAAAAATTTTTTATTGCCTACCTTATTACTTAAGCTACTCGTTTTCATGAAAAAATACTAGCAGAGCTACTTTAGTCGAAAGACCTAAAATTATGAATGAATGTGACAATTTAGAGGG
>JAOTAY010006314.1:0-15413 GCA_025629805.1 Erythroxylum baracoense
AGGCTGTTTCCGATGGACCCACATGCAAATGAGACAATATACGAATGAATGCAAGATACAGAAAAATAAACAGAAAATACAAGGAATGGTGAATACCTGGCGGAGGAAGGTTGAGCGAGCCGAATAGGCTACCAATTCTTATCCCTCCTTATCTCGAAGTAAGTAAGGTGACCACCCTCAGAACCCCTATTTAGAGTGGTCCTTAGTGACCCTCCGCACTGTCGTGTATATGCTCTTTATTGCTTTTTCAAATGAAAACAAGCAAGCCTAAGATAGTCTAGTTCTCTCTCCAACGTAACGTCGCTGTCTCTCCCTCTCACTATTTCTATGCATGTGATCCTTCTCTTAACAACTCTCTTATCACTTTCTCCATTTCTCTATATCTCCTCTATATCCAACGTACAATTCTCCATTTCATAATTAATCTCAATAATTTAAAAATATCCAGAGTCATTTTTCATTTTTTTCTAGTGTATATGAATTTAATAACTTTTAAAACTGATTAGAAGAACAAACTATTTTCTTCATAGAAATTAAGATGTACTTATTTATTATTAATTTTAATTACTCCATTTTATTCATTAATCAATATTATTGTAGTAATTTATACAAATTGTTAGAAGATATGAGATATGATTAAATCGTTAAATATACAAAATCCATTTGATTCGTTAAGATTTTTTCAATTTTTCTCTGATAAAGTAGTCATCCTGTCACCAACCTCTCGACCAATAACAAGGTGCAATGCGCTGAGGCGGGTTTTACCTTAAAGCATTTGATTAACTCTAATGTGTTCAGTTGACTTTTGATCGATTCGAATAATTTATTTTAATTGATCGGATTTATATCTTACGATTAAAGTGTGTTTTCCAGCTCAGCTGAACATTTCTGCATAGATTCTAGTGGTTGGAGGAGTACCGACACTATAACAAACACAACCTTTAGCGACAAAACTAAACATCGCTAAAGAATAAACAATCATCATAAATACTAATTTGCGATGAAAAAATATCATCGCATAAATCATTGCTGAATTCCAGTAACAAAACAACATCAACAATGTTTTTCTAAAGTCGTCGCTAAAATATATTTTCGACACAAATAATTCGTCGGTAAAAAGTATAACCGACGAGAACTATGAACGTTGTATATAGTTTTGTGGGACATTTCTGTTTCGTAGCTAAAAGTTTTTCCCTACTAAACTATATTCATAGTAACTATTTTTAGTGACGATTTCATTTTAGTAGCAGAATATTTTTAGCTACTAATTATATATTGTAGGGAAATATTTTTAGAGACGTTACTGCAAATATATGTAAAAATAATTTGTGACGATTTTACTTTGATAGCTAATAGTTTTTTGTGACGATATTTTTTTTGTAGCAGAATACTTTTAGCTACTAATTTGTTGTTGTAACAAAATGTTTTTAACAACATTCTTGTATACGTAGTTAATTACTTTTTGTGACGATTTTGTTTTGGTAGCCAATATTATTTAGTGACAAATTTTAATTTTGAATTTAAATATTATTAAAATTGTTAAAAATGAATTTAATTTAATTTATTACAAATTTTAAGACAGTTTGAAATATTAAAATTATTTATTTTATAAGTAATGTTAGAGACATATTTTTAAAATAATAATAAATTGAAATTAAACAAACATTAAAAATGGAACGTATTTTATTAAAAATAATTATGAGTCAAACACAAACTAAGACTCCTCATTGTCCTCCATGCTATTGACATATGCTGAGCCTAGTAATTGTTTTACCATCTTTTTAAGCTTGTTAACTTCTTTTAGTCTACGATTTAACTTATCTTCTGTACATTGTAATTTTGTCTTCAGTGCCTGGTTCTCCTCTTGAAGTACCGTGACATATGCTGGTCATGATGAAAAGGCACCAACAGACTTAGGACCTTACCCAGAACTTTTGATATAGCTCGATCGTGTACTAAGGATATTGTTGCAAATATCATCGATATTGGGCTGATTTCCCTCAGCTAATGATGTCTACAACAACTCTTGTATCTTGTCCTACAATTTAAAGTAGAAAATCGAGTTAACTAAAAAATTATTACTTAATATTATATAGAAAAATAAATTTTAATACTAATGTATTTGTAGTTACATAATTACTTTGTGCCTCTTCAGACTTCCAGCCTTGACCTTCCTTATAGTGTGGGTGCTTGTACAGTGTGATCCTATCACACTCTTGTCCTTGGAGTTGTGTTTGACACTATAATATGAATTTAAAAAATTATAACTAATTAGAATTTATTGCATTAAAAAAAAGAATAATAAATTGAAAATGTTACATTTACAAATTCTTATCGAACGATGACAAATGATCTGGAGCTGGTGTTATGAAAAGTCTTCATTTTTGCTCTGTTGGCCTTTGTTTTCTCACACTTTTCCTAAATTAAGAGTAGTTGTGAGATTTTTAAACACAATTAATGGAAGAAAATATGAAGAGGAAAAAAACAAACCTAAACCTTCGCTGAAGCCCAATTATCACACATTTCATTCTAATTTTCTTTAGTCACCCGTTCTGGAACATGTCTCCTTGCCTCTTCATCGGAAGGGAAAGACTGATAATTTTTATGAAGTCGATATCGATGATCCTTCACCTTTTGTTTCAATAGTGAACTAACACTACTTGAAACCTCAGGCGTGTCGATATCAATGATATTGAGCTTCATCTGTGAAAACACGTATTAGATAAGTTATTATTTTAGTTAAGTAAAATTGTAGTACATATAATGAAATAAATTGAAATATTACCGAAACTTTATCCAAAGCATTTTGTAGCAAGTTGTCTTCCTTCAACTGCCTGATATATTGAAGGCAAGGCAACTAATTCCTCACTACGATGCCCAACTCACTAGCCAATTTTGCAGCTTGGATTTATCTATTGGGCGTCGTTACGTAGGGTCAATCGTCACTAACAACTTGATATTCATTGTAACATTCATCCGTTGCAACTCAGCTCCTTTTGTCTTACCTCTACCTCATTTTCTGAGGCCAATATTGGAACCTAAAAAAAACATAATGATAAAAACACACTAAACATGTAATGAGAGCATAAATGTAAATATGTTTGATTATCAATAATAGACCTGAAGATTCCTTATGATTACCAGATGATGTTGGTAAAGGTTGTTGTTGCTGACTTTCCTCATTCGATGATGCAATTACTGGTTGTTCTGTGGGAGAAACTTCATCGCCCGTAATCACCCTCTTTCCTTTGTTCGACCAGGTGCCATTATAATGAACCTGTGTAAAACATCAACGACATCAAACAATTATCTTCTTAACATTTCAAATAACAAAAACAATTTATTTACAGAAATCTTCATGCTCAAGATTTTGAAAATCATCAGCATCCGCAAAAATATAACTGAAACATTAAAAAATGCTTGTAGTCATTGTAAATTAACATAACTACAACATCAACAAAATAAGACCTATAATTGTCTTATTAACATTTGAAACAATACAAACAATGAAACTTACATTCAATCATCATGATCAAGATGAAGCAAATCATCATCATTTATTACATTATCGTTTGATTCTTCATCACTAATATGTTCCAACAAAGTATCATCATTGCCATTGAAGTCATCCTGAGTATAGTCTTCATCTGTTTGTAAGATAAGATGAGGTTGGACTTCATCCAGTTAAACTATGTTGGGCTTGACATTTCTCCTATGGAAGGATGATATATCTGCATCTTCTACTGAAATTCCTTCGTTATTGATCTCCAATCCAATATCTTGATAGACTTCATCAGAGTCTTCATCCAATTCACCAATATCCATTTCACAAAAATAAAAAACTTTCCTTTGTTGAAACTTTTGAACAACCTTCTAATTGCTACCTAACACAGTATCGTTGACGTAGAAAACTTGTTTGGCTTGAGTTGCAAGGACAAAAGGATCATTATCATACTATGTCTTACTAACATTTATGCTCGTAATATGCCCGTTCACTCTCATGTCAGTTAGATCAAACCATTTGCATTTGCGTAAAACAACCTTCTTATCCTTGATGTAGTGCAACTTCATAATTTTAGATATAACACTGTAGAAGTAAATGATTTCATCATCATGACATCGTTCAACGACAACCCCACTATTTTGACTTCTAACTTTACTATCTCGATCTTGTATGTGATATCGTACTCCATTAACAATGCAACCTATGTATTTCTTCCCACAAATATGAGGCCCCCATGCTAAACTATATAATGTTGTTGTCGCTTCTTATCCGTTACGGTTATGTAACCATAACATGTGTACGACAAACTGAAAATAAATATGAGGATGAGACATATTCCCATATTTTCATAATATGTAATTAATATGAAACTTTCTCAATTTCTAAACCATGATACAAACTTTTGCCTATGTCTTTTTTCAACATTAACGATCCCTTTGCTGTGAATTGTATCTTTTGTTCTCTATTGGGAAAAAACACAGTAAGATTTAGAGTTAATGAAGGAAATTGTAATATAATTGTTTGAATGAAAAGGAATATACGTACTTTATATATGTATCGACATTCTCCCAATTGTTCAAAATATATCAATGGGTAATTTCGAATTTGTCCTTCCTTAACTCGACATATTTACCCGCACCAAGTGACCTAACTTTTTGGGAGAAAATAGACAACCCACCATCGTCATTAAAATCAAAGTTACGTTCTGGTATATTAAATCTTGTCTCCACATCAGTTAAATCATTAAGCAAAAGGTGAATCATTCATTTGCTATATAAGCCTCTGCAATAGATCCTTCTGGTCAAGCTCTATTACGTACATAATGCTTAAGAGAGTATAAAAACTTAAACATAAACACTGAAAAACTTAGGAATTGTTACAAACAAATAACATAGGAAAAAGTTGTTGAATTTAATATGAATTACCTTTCAATTGGAAACATATATCGAAATTGAACCGGTCCAACAATTTTTGCTTCATATGGTAAGTGAATTGGAAATGAACCATAACATCAAAAAATAATAGAGGGAATAATAGTTCAAGCTTACATAGAATCAATGCTATGTCTTTCTCCTATTTATTAGGCTCTTTAACTTTAAGTGTCTTGCAACATAATTTCTTAAAAAACTCTCCCACTTGGCCCAAAGCAACAATCACATCCTTCGGCAAATACCCACGTATTCCAACAAGAAGTAGTCGTCGTAAAAGTGCATGACAATCATGACTTTTCAACCCTGACACTTTTTTCTCTTTAACATTCACATAACGACCTATATTAGATGCATAACCATAAGAAAATTTGACTGATTAGAGGAACTGACAGAATGCGTGTTTCTCACTTTTTGACACGTTATAACAAGCAGGAGGAATAAAGTATGATCCATCATCTCTTCTTTTCAAATGCAAATCTTTTCTAATATTCATGTCTTCCAAGTCTAGTCTAGCCTTAATAGTGTCTTTGGATTTCCCTTCAATTCCCATGACAGTCCCTAAAATGGAATCTCAAACATTTTTCTCAATATGCATGACATCAAGATTGTGCCTCAATAGTAATTCCTTCAATTATGGCAAGTTGAAAAATATGCTTTTTTTTGCCCAATTCAGTTCAATATCATTTATCTTACGCTTTTTATTACTTGGGTGTTTACCAAGTATAATGTTGATAGTTGTGATTTGTATTGTATTTTAGGGTTAGATTTGATAAGTATTTTAGTGTCATTTCAAGTGTTTAGTATGCATTTAGGGTTTAATTTGGTTAGTTTTTATGTTTAAGTTTTTTTATGGGTTAGTTTGAATCTTTGAGCTTAAATTGTATATCTTTTAGGTACCTTGATGCGTTTGTTAGTGTTGTAGGGTAAACAGGGAAGAACGGGAGGAGTTAAAAAGTTTTTGGGCCAAAAAGCATAGGCCACGATCGTGCACACATGCAACGATCATGACAAAAGTGGAAGAACTAGAAGCAGTCAAGCTAGGATCATGCACACAGGACACGATCATGATAGAGAGCGTTAATTCAGGCCGCGATCATTGCAAGCAGGGCCACGATCGTGCACTACATCAAGCTGATAAAAAAACTCAAGTTTCGAACAAATTTTTGGTCTGTTTTGACCCCAATTTTGACCTAGAGCCTCGCAGATATAAATAGAATATGATGTGACAGCCAACAGAAGTCTAAAAAGGAAGAGAGAGAGAGAGAGCCAAGAGTTTGACAAAAAAAGTTCCATTCTGCCGATCTCGAGAGAAAACCTAGGGTGACATCGAGAGATTGAGGAAGGGGACAAAGGAAGAGAGACACGGTGAAGAGCTTGACGTGAAGTACTTCCCGGAACAGGAGGTTTCTCGTTGTCACCGTCCCAAATTTTGTTCCCTACAGTATTTCCATTATTTCAATTTTATTCATGTATATAATTGAAATAGGTGCTGAGATTTGTTTAGTTGAATGTTGAGTTGATGTCTAAACTCACCTTTCAATTTGATTCTTAATGATTAATAAAGTTTATTCGATTGTGTTTTTTATTAATTGGATTGTGATTTAAGTCCTGTTCTTAATAACTTGGCAATAAACTGAAAGGGTGAGTTAAGTGAAAATAATCAATTTAGGCTAACAAGAGTTAGGTGAATTGACAGGTAAAGGATTAAATCAAACCGGTAGAATCATGTAAAAAGTGATCGAACATAGATTCCTGATAGGTTAATAGACAACTTTAGATCTAACTTAGTTTTTGGGTCGATTGTGAATCGAGATATCGGAATTCCCATAAATTGAATTAGGGTTTATCAATTAGGGTTAAGAATTATAACTCGAGAGAGACTAATTCACCTAGGACTGTCTAGGCCCGTTGAGTCAATAATTGCATAATTGGTTGAGTTTCTTTAATTTCGAATTAAAATCACCTTTCTCTTACTTGGTGATTTCTAGGTTGATTTTGGATTTGGTTGTGTGATTGCTTTTCTGTTACTTTTAACACTTTCAATTCTTACATTCGATTATCAATTGATTTACTTTTCTGCAGTAGTTGTTAGGCTTGTGACTTAGCTGCCATTAGACTTAGGACTAGTTCCCTTCCTTGTGGGATCGACACCTTAGGTACTACACAAACGGCCCGTGCGCTTGCGGTAATTACCAAGGTTAAAAATATTGAAACTTAGAGCGTGTAACCTTAAGCGAACAAGTTTTTGGCACCATTATCGGGGAAGGCAATTTAGTTTTTTAATCTAAGGCTTTTCCACTAACTTTGTTTTTATAAAAAAATAAAAATAAAAAAATTTTGGGGCATAAAGTAAAGACACATCGAGACGTCTTAGAATGGGATATCTGAAGAGTTGAATGCTGAACAATGATGGAAGATAGATATTATAGGGAGCAAGGAAATTTTGAGAATTACAATGTGTCGCAGTATGGTTGGAGAAATAACTACCCTTATTGGACCATGTACACTTCAGGGTTGCAGAACTACCCAAATTTCTATTGGTCCAACAATGCAAGTACTCGTATGGGACACTAAGATCTATTTGAATTTCAACATGATGAATCCAGTTCATGGGATTCTAAATTGGACAAGATCTTGGATAAGCTCACAGACATGGAAGAAGGATAGAAGAAACTAGAAGAGCAAATTGATCAAGTGATGGAAAATCATGCCACTTCCATTCATAACTTCGAGATTTAAGTAAGACAGCTTTCCCGTGAATTTTGTAAGAAAAGTGTGGAAGACTTTTTGATAAAAATGGAATTACAACAACTAGAGCAATATGAGGCTATCACACTTAGGAATGGGGTAGAGTTAGAAGAACCAGAGGAAGACCATGCCGAACCCCAATTTGTTGGCAACCAAGAGATAATGGAAATGTAAAAGGAAAAGAATTCCAACCCTCCCTATTATCCACCAGTCCTAGATATACCACATATGAAAATTGAAAATTTTGGGTAAATGTCCATGTAAAGAACCCTATCCTTTGGATTGATGATGATGAAGAGATATTCCACATGAATGATGTATTTAAGAATTCGAAGGTTAGTAGCTCATTCAGGATAATTGATGTGTTCAAATCTTATGATAAACAAGAGGATGATGAACAGACGACAGTAGATATTGAGTTTGAAGAAGCGATAAAGGTCTCTGTTCATGAAGTGGAAGAAGCAGAGGAGACGAAGGTGATGAAGGAAGAAGGAGAGCAATTCACCTTCGTACAGGACAAACTATTAGATTCGATGAAAGATTCAAGGAGCTTTGTTATTCCCTATTTTATTGACAGTCTTTTAGTGAAAAGGACATTATTGAAATTAACTAGTTTTCATAATTTTATCAATATTGTCCTTTTGATCATCTTGTAATTTGTAGCTTACTTACGGGCTACAAAATTGATGTTGAATGAAAAGGGTGGAAGCAAGCCACTCATAATTGATCCTGGCTAAGTTTTAAAGGATGAAGGTTAAGCTAATGACCATAAATTAGCAAGTTTAGTAGAAGGTTGAAATTGTTATGTGGTTAGGTTTGTTTTAAATTCTTAAATAAGTTATGAATAGGTTGGAATTATTTGGAGTGCTAATTCTTTTGTTCTCTTGTCTCACGTATAAGATAGAGAAACATTTTCAATGTCAAGCTAATTTGGTCTCAACACGGTAGCCATCACCACCTCTTTCACCATAAACAATTTCGTGTTCTAACCCTTTTCGTTTCATTTTGTGTTTAGTATTTTCTTCCTATGTTTTTCGTATATTGTGTTTATTTCCCCCAGGTGTGTGCTCTCTTCTCACATTGAGGATAATGTGTTGTTCGAGTGTGGGGAGAGATTTTGTGTTTTTGCTTTTGTATGTGAATTTTTCATACCATATGATAGTATTAGGTTGCATGTTATGAAGTGTGTGAATGTGTCAATGGCTTAGATTGAGTGACTTTTTTTTAATTTTGGACATGGTCCATTAGGTTGTGAACAATCATTACCCTGTGAAATTAGTAAATTAGGGGGTCTTTGAATAAATATACAGCATAATTAGGACTTAGTGTAAATTTAGCTCCTTCTAAGTTGTTACATTTATTCATAATTTGACGCCTTTTTGCTAAGTAGCTTAATTAGTATTTTTTACATGGAAACGAATAGTTTAAAAAAGTAAAGTTTAAGTAAATACTATTCCGCTGACGTTCGAGTTATGAATAGAGTTAGTAGCCAGTTGAACACATGATAATATCTGAGTAACCGGATCGACAAGCATTACAAATGTGTTCCTTCGCGTAAAAAGGCTATAATGACGTTCCAACCAAGCTATTAATAAATGACCTAGTCAAGTAACTGGATCGACATTCATTACTAATGTTTGCCTCTGAGTAAAAGACTAAGTCTAAAAAAATAAAAAAAAATTTTAAATAAAAACATACCGTTCCTGTAATAAGCTTGATTTTTTTTATGAAAATATACCTAGGAATGGTTACAAAATCTGAGAGACCGAAAAATTATTAATGTGTGTGCACAATTAAAAAGGGTACATAATGTTAGCACATGGGTCTCGATTAAGTTGTATATCTAGTCAAATCCCCTAGACACCCATTTTGTTTGTTAATGATTTGATATAATTCGAATGATTGTGTCCATGATTAAATTTATTTCATGAAGATTAGAGTCGTTGTCGCATTATTGCATTATGTGTCTTTGATGTTATGTGTTTGTTGTTTTATTTGCTTGAGGACAAGCAAACGTTTAAGTGTGGAGATGTTTATAGTTGTGATTTGTAGTGTATTTTAGGGTTAGATTTCATAAGTATTTTAATGTCATTTTAAGTGTTTAGTTGCATTTAGGGTTTAATTAGGTTAGTTTTTAGGTTTAAGTGTTTTTATGTGTTAGTTTGAATCTTTGAGCTTAAATTGTATATTTTTGACGTACCTTGATGCGTTTGTTAGTGTTGTAGGGTAAACAGGGAAGAACGGGAAGGGTTAAAGAGTTTTTGGGCTAAAAAGCATAGGCCACGATCATGCACACAGGCCACGATTGTGACAAAAGAGGAAGAACTAGAAACTGCCAGGCTAGGGTCGTGCACACAGGCCACGATCATGACAGAGAGCATCAATTCAGGCCACGATCATGCACTACGTCACGCTGACAAAAAAACTCAAATTTCAAAAGAATTTTTGGACTATTTCGACCTCGACTTTGACCTAAAGCCTCGAAGATATAAATAGAATATGATGTGATAGCTAACAGAAGTTTGAAAAGGAGAAGAGAGAGAGCTAAGAGTTTGATGAAAAAATTCCATTCTGTCTATTCCGAGAGAAAACCTAGGGTGACACCGAGAGATTGAGAAAGAAGACAAAGGAAGAGAGACGCGGCGAAGAGCTTGATGCAAAGTACTTCCTGGAATAGAAGGTTTCCCGTTGTTGTCATCCCGAATTCCATTCACTACAGTATTTCTGTTATTTCAATTTTATTCATGTATAGAATTGAAATAGGTGTTGAGATTTGTTTGGTTGAATGTTGAGTTGATGTCTACAATCACCTTTGAATTTTATTCTTAATGATTAATGAAGTTTATTTGATTGTGTTTTTTATTGATTGGATTATGATTTAAGTCCTATTCTTAATAACTTAACGATAGACTGAGAGGGTGAGCTACGTGAAAATAATCAATTTGGGCTAACGAGAGTTAAGTGAATTGATATGTAAAGGATTAAACCAATCTAGTACAATCGTGTAACGACAGATCGAGCATAGGTTCCCGGTAGGTTAGTAGACAACTTTAGATCTAATTTAGTTTTTAGGTCGATTACAAATCGAGAGATCAGAATTTCCATAAATTGAATTAGGGTTAAGAATTATAACTCGAGAGAGTAATTCACCCTAGGACCGTCTAGGCCTGTTGAGTCAATAATTGCATAATTGGTTGAGTTTCTTTAATTTTGAATTAAAATCCCCTTTCTTTCGCTTGGTGATTTCTAGGTTGATTTTGGATTTGGTTGTGTGATTACTTTTCTGTTACTTTTAGCACTTTCAATTCTTACATTTGATTATCAATTGATTAACTTTTCTGCAGTAGTTGTTAAGCTTGTGACTTAACTGCCATTAGACTTAGGACTAGTTCCCTTACTAGTAGGATCGACACCTTAGGTACTACGCGAATGACCTTTGCGCTTGCGGTAATTACCAAGGTTAAAAATATTGAAAAATAGAGCGTCTAACCTTAAGCGAACAAATGTCACCCAATGTGACAGCTGGTATCATCACCTGATGACTGCATCGAAGCTTTACCTAACTTAACTATGCTATTAAACTGTTTACTTCTTCGCCATCTATGCCTATGTTCCAAGGAATGACGATGACCTGTATAATATATTTTACTTCGTATTCTTTTTGAATATGTTTGAGGATTATAGACAGGACAAGCGATATACCTTTAGTGCTCCACCTCGACAAATTCCTATAAGCTAGGAAATCATTTATAGTCCATAGTACAACAACTTCATTGTAAATGTGTTGCCTTCAACAACATCAAAAGTTTGTAATCCATATTCCCATATATCGTTTAAGTCATCAATTAATGGTTTCAAGTAAACATCGATGTCCTTACTAGGAGCAGTAGGTCCTAGAATAAGCAAAGACAACAATATAAAAGGCTCCTTCATGCACTTTCCTGGAGGTAAATTATATGGGATTAGAATAACTGACCAAATGCTATATGAATTACTCATATTACCCAAAGGATTAAATCCATTTGAAGCCAATCCAAGTCGAACATTACGATAATCTTGTCCAAACTATGAGAACTTTCTATCAAGCTCTTTCCATGCTATTGAGTCTGTTGAATGACGCATAATGTTATTATCAACACGTTTCTCTTTATGTCACCTCATATCTATGGCTGCTTTTATTGACATAAACAGCTTTTGTAATCATGGTTTAATAGGAAAGTATCGAAGGATTTTAATTAGTATCTTTTTCCCTCCCCCATTATCCACCCGCCACCTTGATGTACCACAAATAGGACACTCCTGAAGTTCTTTACTTTCCTGCCAATAAAGAACCCAGTCATACTTACAAGCATGAATTGAAATATATACCAATCCAAGGTCCTATCATAGTAAGATTTCGGTAACTTATGTCCCATAGGTAATGCATCGTTTAGGAAGTCAATTAACATGTCAAATGACTTGTTACTCCATTTATTATAAACCTTCAAATACAACAACTTCACAACAAATGAGAGTTAAGAAAAATTAGAGCACCCCGAATATAATTGTTCTTAAGCAACTTTCAATAACTTCCTAAAATTATCTTCTGTCATATTACCAATTATGTTAGGCATTCCTGTTTCATTCATAGTCTCCATATAATTCTAACAATTGTCTAACGTCTTATCAATCCCATCATCACCGTCATCATTCACATCACAATCATCAACATCATTATTGTAAATATCATCATAAGATGTACCGACACTTCTACTACATCTTGTTTCCTTACGTTCACCATGATAAAGCCATGGAGTATAAAATTTTTCTATTCCTCGGATGAGCAGGTGATTATATACCACATCTTGACTTTGGAAGTCCACATTTAAGCAATCAATGCATGGACAATCAATGAATACTACATTCATCACCTATTTGATCTTTTACAAATTACATGAAACTCTTAACTCCTTCTACGTATTCAGTTGACCATTTTCGATGAGACATCCAACTCTTATCCATTTAGCTATAAAATACAAGAAGATATCAGAGTTATAACATGCATTTTTTTATATTACATTAAAAAACTTATGTTTAATATTATATGCAGTCAACAACGTTGTATCAGTTCATACACACCAATTAAGTAAACAATATACAACAAAATGAAACGACAACCGATATATAAAACAATAAAGGTTACTACTAATTCGCATACCTGAAGATATATAGTTGTATACAGTTGACTTGAGTTGTTTATGTTGTTGGAATATAATAGGACACTCTTATACAAATTTACAAAGATAGAAAGAAGAAAGGGACTAAAATCGATACAATTTTCTTGGTTTTGGACTAAATGTGGTGGGAAGGAAAATTGTACCTAAGGATGCCACACAAATTATGCGGTTTGTGGCTTCAAGCAAAATGCGGAACACAGAATCTGCAAAATAGACTAAGGATTTGGTGAATAATAAAATCTATTATAAATAAATTGAAAACTATGAATTAAAGGTTAAACGACCTAAAATCATATTTAATATGCATAGACATTATAATGACATAATTTATAAATATCTAAATTGTGCATAAAGAATGAAGATTAGGATATGCCAATAATTAAGACATGGAAGAAAGACGGTTAAAAAATTTCAATGTCGACCCACCTTAGGCATATATACAAAAGCAAAAGTTGTACATAAGAGTTGTATTGTTTGGATAAGGTGGTAATGTTTTATATAATTAAAAAAATAATTTTTTATTATATAAAGAATTACATTAATGGCCACAATGAAGCTTTATAAGGTTCTTGTTAGCTTAACTATGAATATAAAGTTTCTAATGCAAAATAATGGCAAACCGAAGGATTAGTGGAAATAAAAATGAAAGTAGAACATATATAACAAAAACAAGTGTTTTTATCAATAGGAAAGTTTCTAAGTAGTATACCACTTTGGTTGATTTTTTGTTGATAAGCACCTTACTTTCCTATTGGCCTAAAGATGAGTTTTGTCAAAATAGACTAAAGATGCTTTTGGGTATTATTCTAAGAAACAAATAAATATTTCTATCTAAAATTGGAAGTGAACCCAACTTGATAAAGATCCTTGAGTTAAGTCCTTGATGTGTGGGTAACAAACCCTTGTTTATGAAAAAATGGAGGATACATTTAGACTTAAATGTTTGAAACAATAATTTGCTTTATATTTTGGTTAATTTTCATAGTATTCTCTTAGGAAACTAGTTTACTGAGGGACTTAACTATTTACCTAATATAATAGGTAAGCTTATTTTCTTGGATGAAAATATGGCTCCAATAAAGAAAAGAAGATATGATACAGTTTGTGTAGAATAACTATGAAGGTAGCATTATCTAAGCAAATATCCTAGTGAGCTATCAATGGAAATCTCCAAAACCAACTATGCTAGAGTATAGAGACTAATGATTATAGTCCTTAAAATTGTTGACTATGTAAAGCTCTCAAACAATGTTAATTCAATAATTCAATATAAAAAAAGGCCAATATCACATTATCCAAAAGTTGTCTCTTCCTAATACGTCTATCATCTCATGCCATGAAAAAGGATTGAACTATTCCTCTAAGCAGCATATTATTAAGAACTACCTATTCTTTGAAAAAACTTGGTTGGTGTTAAACAAACGTCAACACCACTATAATGAACTAATTTTTGTGGCTTTTAAACTTTTCTTAATGTAATTATGCTCCTATCAATTTATTCATCTTGAGATCAATATAGTCCCTTGCTCAACTAAAATACATTTTTCATTCATCTATACATCTAATAATATTTCAATTAGAAAGCAACTTTGGAATAATCTCCTTAAGCTCGATGCGTCAACTTCCTCTACTTAACTTTTGTTGGAGGATTTCAATTGCCTTTCTCTTATAAAAAGTAAGATGGGTAAATGAAAAAATAGAAGTTCTTTTCTTCCAATTTATGTAATTACATAAGCCAATATGATTTATTTAGGAGTCATTTTCCACTTGAAATAATACTTAATCTTTAATGTATTATTTGGTAATACATTAAAGATTAAATATTTTCTCTTAATTGGTTTACTTTTTTAAAATTTTAAGTGAATTAAAGTATTTTTTATTAATTTGACATAACAATAAGTATAATTAAAAGAAAAAAGGTGATGGCCTGCTTAACAATTGCTTGTGGAACCAAGAGGAGGAAACCAAAAGTGTCAATATCAGTAGGAGATTTGAATACATCCTTCACTCTCAAAAACTTGCATTGTATGTACAACTTCTGTAACACCCCACTCCCGCTAGACCCGAACCTGATATCGATAGTGATATCCGAATTCGTGCACCACGAGGGCGGTGTGCCACATCACTACACAATCAAAAGTCGGTAAAATTTTTTTTTTAAAACCACAAACATAAAATACAGAAAATCAATAATTAAAACGTTCCACTTTGGTTTATAACCATTTGATACCACACAAAGAAATCAACATAAACTTTTATTAGCCACTTGGGCCCATTTCAAATTACACAATACAAATATTTTCAATTTTTCAAAATTATTACAAACTGTACCCTTCGATTACAAATAATACAACAATTGCGAAAAAATACAATTCAGTGACAAATAAAGAAAACCAATGCAGACGCGGACTGATCCCGACCTCTATCCTTGACTTGCATGCAGTAAGTCTACTCCCGTTGCCTAACGGGGTATTCTTCAGAGTCCTGAAAAATAATTGCAAATTTTGGGTGAGT
>JAOTAY010006351.1:0-15408 GCA_025629805.1 Erythroxylum baracoense
CTCCCTTATCTTAGGATATGTGTCGGAATGACCTACGGGCGTCCCGGTGCGTACCCTAGGGTAATGGGGTGTTACATCTATAGTTTCTCGTTCCATATCAAACTTCTTCCCTTGATCCTTCGTTTAATACCAAAATGATGTAAAGTTTGGTCATACTATTACATCCATTTAGTTTAGAAACTATATCAAATATAAGACAACATCATAGTCCCCAATCATGCATATTTATCTAAAATTTCTACATTAATCCTCAAGAAAAAGAGATCAACCCATCATGAAAACAACAAGATTCATCATATTCAAATACTTCAATCCCATCTTAATCAGTGTAAGAGAGGTATTACAGTAATAACCAAGTGAATAACTAAAATGAACAATCAAAAGTTATCAGAGTGTGAGTTTATCAACTAATAGAGGAATAAGTTTAGTAAAACAATAAAGAAATAATAAATAGAATAAGAAAATAGTATAAGAGAAGTATTAAAGCAATAAACCAAGTGAATAACTAAAATGAACTTTCAAAAGTTAACAGAGTGTGAGTCTATCAACTAACAGAGCAATAAGTTCAGTAAAACAATAAAGAAATAATAAATAGAATAAGCAAACAAATGTTTAAATAAGAGAGTTGCGGTAATCTCCTACACTCTCAAGCTGTCAGCATTGGCTCTCACCCTTTTCTCCTGCTTGGTTCTCACCTAGATAATCAGATGCTCAAGCTGTTTCAACCTCTCTGTTGTTCTTCTTCTTCACCTCGCCTGACTGGTCTCTACTTTCACTCCTCTTTTCTTTGTCTTCTTTCTTTCTCTCTTTTTTTTGGCCCCGAATGAGTCTGTGGGGTGTGTAATGATAGAATAAGTTAGAATATGCCACCACCCTCCTCTCCTCTTTCTATTTGTAGTCTCATTTTAGGTCTAGGTTTTCAAGCTTTCAACCTACAAATGCCATGTAATAAGTAGACGAATTAGAGGAAAGACATGTCATGGGAGTGACTTTGTTTGTCACCCCTATGAGGGCTGGTGGTGGTGACAGGTTTAGTCACCATTGTGACTAACTTATTTAGTCACCACCTTTCTTTATTCTTTTTTATTTTCATGCAAAATTCACAAAATAATCCAATTAACATGTATCCAATATTCACATCATTTTCACTCAACTCATCCCTCATTTGGATTAAAACATAAGAATTTGTAACCAAAATCAATATATGAAGGCAAGCAAAGTCAATAGAAATTAGACACAACAATTCCCCCATATTTAAACTATACTTATCCTAAAGCAAAATAAAGAACACTAGACTATAAAAGAACAAACAATAAAAACAATTTTTGCAAACAATAGTCAAAGATATCAATGATTATTTCAATAAACATAACTTGCGAACTTGAAACTCATAATATTCCATAAATAGACTTTGTCTACATGCTTAGCAAAAATCAAGAAGTACTTTAATTCAAAGAACCATCAACAAGTTTGATAGACACCCACTCCACTCTCCATCCTCTTAAGCATTCAAAGGTAGGATATATCACTCATAATTCATTTCATGTAAGGGATCTACCATAGGCTAGCTTACTAATCCAATCTCCACCATTCATATCAAACACAAACATCAATCTGAAAGTCTTTATTTTGGCTATAATGGGGCTGGGTTAAGGGTAGGAAAAAGGAAAATCACAATTTAAAACCACAGAACAAATTGAGCATTTAAAGTAATACAAATAATGAAGCATAAAACACTCAATTCTTTCCCTTCAAGTTAACAAGGTTATCACTCCCCTTTTTATCTCTCTCCTCTTCATTTTTTGCTTACTTTCTCTTCCTTCCTTTTCCTTTTCTATTTCTTTTTTTCTTTTCTCTTTTTTCTTCTTTCTTTTTTTATATTTTTATATTTAAAACAAAATAAAGTTTAGGAGAGGTAAAATTTAGAGGAGAGATACAAATTATTACAACCATACCTATTCCTAACTTAAAAGCCAACTTTATCCTATGAGTCCCTTACACTTATTTAAGCAATTATTCCCTAAGCCCAATCATACCCATTCAAATGCCCAATTCGTCCTTATGTTAGGTATGATGAAAAAGTTAAATAATCAAAGTTGAGGCTCACATTTGGGTTTAAAGAAGAAATGGTTAATGTGAAGCTTAAAGGGGGTTCACTAAGGCTAAAATTACGGTGACTTTTTAAGCAAAAAAGGGTATGTCCTAATTGCCTTCCTCATTTCAATATTTGCATAAGATTAAGTAATCTGAACTAGTATTTGCAAGCAAGTTCTAGATTTCTATAATCATGAAAGAACAATCTCAGGAAAGAATACTTGAATTTGGTGTTTTGGTGTTAAATATTTCAAAAAGGGCTCAAATTCTTACCAAATGAAAAGTTTCATTTGTCTATCACAACAATCTAATGTCCCTTTAATCGAAATCCAAGTCAATCAACCTAAACGTGTAAGTATACTCATTCACTCATATTATGCATTTCTAATTTAGATTGAGTTCATTTAGTAACCACACATCTCTAACTATAAATGGAAAAAACACACAATTATAAAAAATAATATTTTTTTAAAAACTAATACTCCCTCCCATACTTAAACATCACATTGTTCCTAATGTGACACAAAAGAGTAGATGAGGGATCTAAAACACAAAATAACATGAGCAAGGACAAGCGTTAAAACTAAAAGACATTAAACTAACAAGTATAAAAATTAATAAAAAGAACAAAGATAGAAATATAATACAAAAGTGTGGGCTGAGTTAATGCGGTATGGAGCATGGCTTCCTACATTGAGGAGTGGAGAATAGCTGTAAGGAAAGACAAATAAAAGAGATTGAAAAGTAGGCCTGTGCACACAAAACAAACAAATTAAGTCAAGTTTCACTAAAAAGGAATAACAAACACATAATGAAAAAAACAGAACATAAATTATTTAGGTTGCTTTCTATTTAACACTTCTTTAATGTCTTTTAGCTAGACACCTCAACCTTCATGCTCAAGGTGGAGCGCCCAAAGTGAATGACTCCACTATTTCCTTCTCTTTATTGGGCTTTTTCTCTAAGAATTTTCCAACCTCTCCCTTAGTTACATTGTCTAGCAATTGACAACTCTTATCAATTTCTTTCACCAAGCCTAGCTTAGGGCATTCTTCACCAATAGTAGTAGTAGGAATGTGTTTAATATAAAAGATTGAAAATTCTATTGTTTCTTCTAATACAGTCATGCTCAGTTTCCCGTTCTTCATATCAATCAAGGTATTGGTAGTGCTTATAAAAAGGCCTCCCTAGGAGTATCGTGTGCTCCTTCCCTTATTGTTTAACCTCTTTTGTCTAAGACCACAAAATCTAGAGGGACAATCAATCCCCTAACCTTTACTAACACTCTTCCATTATTCCTTTCAGATAACGGATTGACCTATCAACTAACTGTAAGCACATATTGGTAGGTATTAACCATCCCATATCTAGTTTCTCATAAATAGAGTGAGGCATAAGGTTTATACTCGCTCCAAGGTCAAGCATACCCTTAACCTCATCACCATTACCCATTGATACTTGCACAAGAAAACTCCTTGGGTCCTTCAATTTGGGGGGTAATTGCTACTGACATACTGCACTTGCAACCTCTGAAACTATCACCTTCTCGTTTGGTTTAAACTTTTATTTTTTGGTGCTCAGTTCCTTAAAGAACTTCATACAAGTTAGAATGTTTCTAATCACACTTAACAAAGGCAGATTAATATTAACTTTAGAAAACATGTTATATTGATCAGAAAATTGCTTATTTTGTTTCGAGTCCTTAAGGTGGCTCAGATATGGGATCAATGGTCTATAAGGATTAGTCACCTTATGTAATCTTGGTCCTTCATTGCATTCAGTTGCATGCCCTAGTTTTTCACCTTTCTAAGTGTGACTTGAAAAGTTGTCGTACCCATTGCTTTCTTCATTCTACTCACCTTGTTTATTAGCAAGTCTCTTCTCCTTTTAATTAGCTGCACCAGATAAATTAAAAGGGATCTCAACATGATTTTTAATCACCTTACTACTTCTCAAAATATTAACTACTTGGGCTTGCTTAAATTGACTGGGCAACTTCCCTTTTTCATTGTTGTGCATTTGAGCAGCGAGTTGCCCTACTTGGATCTCAATCCTCTTTAAAGACACCTTTAAAGAATTGAATCTCTTATTGTTTGTATCCTAATTTTGAGTTGTGATCTGAATAAATGCATTCGGGCTTTCCTCCATAAAAGGCTTGCTTGGTAGGTTTTAAAGTGAGTATTTCCCTTGGTAATAATTTGACCTCTAAAAATTTTGGTACTGTGGTTGGGGTTGTACTAGTGGATTATTGTTCTTCTATGAAAAATTTGGGTAGTTTCTCCAACTAGGGTTAAAAATATTTGAATAGAGGTCATTTTGCTCCCTTGGTTGAAAACCATTAGTGAGTTCACTTATTCTTACCCATCTACAAAAGGCTCATAAAAATATGAAGAAACATTAGCTCCATGACCAGAAGTTCCATATATACCACATACCTCTTGATTTGGAACGTTTTAGGGTAGTCTTGTAGTTAGCATCTTTACATGCCTTGTTAACTCAGGTAACTGCATAGTCAGTTCTTGATTCGAGCTCACTTTATGAACTCCAACTCTTTTTCCCCTCACACTCTTTTATCGAGAATTGGCCCCCAACATTTTGAAGATTTCATATATTTATGTGGCCTTCTTCTCTTCCACAACCCCTCCTTCTATATTGTCCACTGTGTACTGACAATATTGCATTAATCCTTCATAGACGAATTGTTTCTACATGTGAAGTGGAAAATGATAGTGTGGACACTGTATATGCAAGAGTTTGAAGCGTTCCCATGCCTTATGGAATGGCTCTCCCTCCATATGAGTGAAGATTGCTATCTTCATTTGTAACTTAGAAGTCTTTTGATGGGAATAGAACTTTCCCATGAATTTGTTGTACACTTCCTCCCATATAGTCAATGAACTAGGTAAAAAGGTCATCAGCCACGCCTTGGCCCAATCCTTTAATATGTATGGGAAGCACCTCATCCTGAGTTGATATTTATTTAACCATCCAATGGGAATGTCTGTAGAGTGGTGTAGAATGCCCGAATGAAGTTTAAAGGGTCTTCATTGGGAACCTCATAGAACAATGACAGTATGTTGTAGTGAATGCTCTTCAATTCATAGTTTTTGGCTGCCTCTCCCAAACGTATGCATGAAGTGGTAGTACTAATTACTGGTCTAACATACTCCTTCATTACTGGCTGCTTTTCACCCATCTCTTGATCTTCAGGCTTGGGTTCCTCGAGATTATCTTCAAAGTTCCTTTGAGTCCTCTTATTTGATGTAAATTGTCAATAAAAGGAGCAAGTTCAATTTCCCAAGACATCCTTCCTCACATAAACTAAATAAAAATAGTGAATTAATAAGAAAATTGCTAAAATAACTCAATGAAATAACACAACAAAAATATTAGTATGAACAGACAAAAAATCAAAATTAATTTAAGTCTAAACGTTAAACACCTCTCAGGTAATGCACCAAAAACTTGTTGTGCCCAAAAAAAGTTCTAAAAATACCTAGGCTATGTTATTGGCAAGTATACGAGGTAGTTATAGTTTATTACCTAGGGTTGACTCCCACGGAGGTGAAATTGTTCCACTTAAATTAACCTTAAACAAAAAATAAAAACAGATGCAATCCTAAACATTCTATCCTGATTTGTTGAGTGAATGCTTTAAAGAAAATCACAAAATTAGACTGAAAAGTAAACAGAATTAACTGGAAATAAAAACGAATAGATTAATTAGGGTGGAAAACTTTTAAGAATTAATTTTACTAATTTAATCTCCTATGCATAACTAAAGGGAAATGATTGGGTAGTCGTCTTAGTAAAATTAACAGTTAGGTTCTAAGATCAACTTGAATAATAAACTAAGTCTAACTTTCACATTCGACAAGTTATCATCCAAATTAATTATGAAAACTTAACTACTAATTATCACTAAAGTTAATATATTTCTAGTTCTTAATCTAAGCATCTATGGTTTCTTTTTCCATATTGAACTTCTCTCGATCCTTCGTTTAATACCAAAATGATGCAAATTTTGGTCATGCTATTACATCCATTCAGTTTAGAAACTATAGCAAACATAAGAAAACAGCACAGTCCTTTAATCATGCATATATGACTAAAGTTGCTACATTAATCCTCAAGAAAAAGAGATCAGCCCATCATGGAAATAACAAGATTCATCATATTCAAATATTTTAATCCCATCTTAATCAGTATAAGAGAAGTGTTAAAGCAATAAACTAAGTGAATAAATGAAATGAACTATCAAAAGTTAACAAAGTATGAGTCTATCAACTAATAGTTCAGTAAAAATGCAAACAAGTTCTCAGATGAGAGAGTTGTGTTGATCTCCTGCACTCTCAAGCTCTCAGCATTAGTTCTTGCCTTTTGCTTCTGCTTGGTTCTGACCCAGATGATTGGATGCTCAAGTTGTTTCCACCTCTCTGCTGTTCTTCTTCTTCACCTCACTGGACTAATCTTTACTTTCTCTCCTCTCTTCTCTGTCTTCTTTCTTTCTCTCTGTTTTTGTCCCTGAATGAGTCTGTGGGGTGTGTAATGATAGAATAATTTAGAATGTGTCACTACCCTCCTATTTTCTTTCTATTTGTAGTCTCATTTTAGGTCTAGGTTTTTGAATCTTCAACCTGCAGATGCCACGTAACAAGTAGACGAATTAAAGTAGGGGTGACTTTGTTTGTCACTACTGTAAGGGCTAGTCACGATGCTGGCAAGTTTAGTCACCGCCGCGGCTAACTTGTTTAGTCACCACCTTTCTTTATTTTTCTTCTTTTCATGAAAAATTTATGTGAACTTTCATTTTTCGTGCAAAATTCACAAAATAATCCAATTAACATGCATGCAATATTCACACCATTTTAACTCAATTCTTCTCTTATTTGGATCAAAACATAGGAATTTGTAACCAAAATCAAGATATGACTGTAGGCAAAGCCAATAGAAAATAGACACAACACAGTCATAACAGTTGCCATTGAATTGGAGTCAATTTTAGATAAGAATATTAAGTCATCAACAAAATTTAAGTTAGTGATTCCTATTTTCCTACATTTGAAGTGAAACTTTGAATGAGTGGATCTCTCAATTATTTTTCTAAGAAGTCTAATGAAGACTTCCATAACCAAATGCAAATAAGTATGGTGATATAGGATAAGTGTGTCGAATCCCTTTTATGCCTTTAAAAGCTTTGGTAGGTTGTCTATTGATCAATATGTTAAAGGATAAGGTGGTAATGCCTTGTTTAATCCACTAAGTAAAGGATTCTAGAAATTACATTACAGTGAGAATGTTGATGATGAAATCCCATTCCATATAGTCACATATGCTTTCCTCAAATCTATTTTAAACAAGCAATTCTTATTACCCCTCTTCCTTGAATAATTCCTTATCAACTCTTATAAAAATGTAAGCATAATTTAGAGATCAATGTAATTTTAGAACACCTTTTTTAGCATTTCAGCTATGATTTTGGTAATTAGTTTGTAGATAGAATTGCAATATGCAATAGGGAAACATGTGAGAAAGATTTATGTTCGCAACCGTTAGGAATGACAATAATAAAGGTCTTATTGAGATATGTAAGAAGGGATCCCTTGCTAAAAAATTCAAGAATAGCCTTAGTGACCATATACTTAGTTATTATCCGTGTTTTGATAAAGAAGTTTATATTAAAGCCATTGGTGCTAAGTGCCTTGTGGTGGTTCAAAGCTTTTAGCACATTTTCTATCTCTTGAATTGTTATTGGTTTGCTTAATAAATCAATCTTATGGGGTGTAAGGCAATCTCTAATAATCTCCTTGAGAATAGGTTTGGATTGATGAGCAATGGTAGGCATTTTCATTATACTGGAGAAATATTCAAAAGCCCCATCTAGCAGATGATGTTGAGAGATTATCTTATGAGTGTCATTCTCTAAAGAAATAATTATATTGGTGTTTCTCCTAGACATGACAGCCTTATAATAAGAGGATGAGTTCCTATCTCAATTTTTGAGCTACTGTATGTGATATTTTTGTTTCATAAGTGAATAATCATAGTTTAGTGCCCTGGGGAAATTATGCATAGCTTTCTTCTCCATCTCCTGCAGGCTTTGAGCAGTGGGATTATTATATAGCTCATATTGAACTTCCTCAAGCTTTTTCTAGCTATGTTTAGTAAGAGATGGATGTTTCCCTTATTATTAATAAACAAGGTTTTCATTTCTTGCTCAATTATGATGATCATTCTAGTGTAAATGCTCTGCTTTGAGCCTTTAATCTTTACATTAATTCCAATCCATAATGCTTCATCAAATCCTGCTAAATCAGTTAGAAAATTATAGAATCTAAAAGGAGTTTTAAGAATTACTAAGTCTATTTGAATGATAATGGTCGAGTGATCAAATAAATTGTTGTTGGTGAATAAAATAAAGCTTATTGGGAAGATTTGAAACCACTATTGATTTTTCAAGCTGTAACCAAGCTTCTTCCTGATGAAGTTTTCCCTGACCTCATTATTGCTTTGGGTGAAGAAATTTCCTCCAAAAGGTAGATATATTACTTGAATCTTAGCTAAGCATCCCCTATTGTCATGACAAGGCACTCCTAGTAATCTGTTTCCCTCAGCTTCCTCAAAACTAGTGATGGGGTTCAAATCACCAGGTATGAGCCAAAGAGTTGAGACATTTTAAGCTAATTATTTGAGTTTGCTCCATATGAAAAATCTCTGATATGAATTGTTATGTGCATATATAAATGATATGTGAGTCTCTTTACCTAAACTTTTGTTTTTCACTTTTAGAAGAGTAATTTGATCAGTTAAGAATTTTATGATGATGTGCAATAAGAGCTCAATATTCTACCATTAAGATGGTGAACATGGTTTGTAATCTCTTTTTAGTGACCATTTAACAACTTGAGCAAATTGAAGTTCTCATGTTTCATGCGGGATTCCAAAATGCCAACAATTTTTAATTTATTATGCATAACCAAATTTCTAATCAACAGTTTTTATAAAGAGCTTTGGCCCCTTTAACATTCCATTCCATGATTTTCATAAGGATGACTCCATTAAAGGAGGCTTCTTTTTTCTATTTTATTTTCTTCTAATGATAGGCTCAAATCCTTCTTTGTTGCCCTCTAATTCTCTTAGCTACTTATTTGGAACCTTAATTAGTGTAAAATTGTCAACAACTTTTGTTGTGTCATTTTTCGCTTATTCTATTTCATCATATGGTTGCTCTTCTGTAAGCAACTAGTTGCTTGTTATTTGTGATTGGTTGTTCCCACTTCCTTCATTCTCATCTAACACACTCCCGTCATTTTCACTAAACTTGTGAGTCTCAAATTCTGTATCATTAGTAGATCTTATTAAATATACTATGAAATTTAACTCCATCAATTCCTAGTATTCACCATATTTAAGCATTCTCCCTGTAGGTTGCCATCCTTTTTTAAATTTCAGACATAGGTTTCTAGTCATAGCTTACTTTAAATAATCTTCCATAAGTTCCAAGTTCTCGTCCAATCTAATAATTGGTATTTCATCAGGTAAGTTATCTGCCAATCTTAACAAAATATGGATCCTTGCAAATTTAATTCTCTTTACTTCCACAGTGTCTTGATCTATACATGGGCTTATTAATAAAGCTAGTCTGGTGAATAAGACCACAAATTGTCCAGTACTCCAGTGGTACCCTGTGTATGAATATTTAGATTGGAATATGTTCTTATTTGATTTCTTCCATATTAAACCAGGGTGTCACACTTATAGAAGGAGTGGTTTGTTATAGACATGCTAAGGTCTCGCCTCAAGTATCTTCTTTGTAACATTAAAACAAGAGAACTTACATAATAACTCATCATCACTGTTGACTAAAACCTCATATAGACCATATTTTCATTTACCGAAGTCCTATTTTTTCATAACAGGGAAAGTAACTCTTTTTTCAAGGAAGAAACCAAGTAAGGTGGAGTTCCATCTTTGAGCTTTTCTTTAAGAAGCTCTAAAGGAAGTGAGACAATTCAATGCTCAACAACTTCACAGAAGCTCAATTTTGACCTGGTCTGGAATCCCCTACAACTTGCACCCATAACTTTTTAATAGGATTTCCTATTAGCTCATATTACTAAGTGGAATTAGAGATATTGGTGTTCAGTACATTAGAGGAGGATTGGCCAAATTGAGTATGGCGAGTAGAGTTTAAAGGTGGGAAATTTTCTAGGGCCATATTAGGAGGTTAATAACTAACAATTAAAAGAAAGGTAAACTAGTTAAAGCATTGGAAGGAGGAATGCTGATGGAGAGAGAGGAATGCTGATGGAGAGAGAGCCATGCTGTAAAGAGATAATAGGCACGCTGCATGAGGAACATGTTGTCATATCTCGTTTTCCATACTAAGGATTAGGACATAAGGTCCTAGACTATTGTATATGAGAAATAACAATGAGAGATTATGAAATGCATTACATTACATGCATATCATTAGCAAAAGCATACACACACCTGACACATTGCAAATATTGTTTATACACTCAATTGATGACTTCTAAGGTATGAATGATTCTAAAATGAGTATAAAGCGAATTTATGAATTATTATGTCGTGAATTCTGATTTGGTGAATTATAATTATTAAATTAGAATTTTTGGTGAAATTTGAGAGGTTTATAAAATTATGGGTATTTTTAGACTAGGAAAATTGCCAAGTGGCAAGATAAATTGATTTGTGGTAGTAGAAATAAGTGGTACATGTCAGTAGAAATTATTGACAAGTGGAATTGGAATTTAATTACAAGTGTCATAGAAAATCAGGTGACAAGTGGACTAGAAATTTAGTGATAAATGGACTAAAGAGTCAAGTGGGAACCACAATAAGGTGACATGTGGCAAGTGACAAGTGTCACAACACTTACCACTCACCACACTCACCCACGACACTAACCCATTTGAAAGACCATTGTCATTTTGTCTTTCATTTTGTTTAATAATCTCATCTTCTTCCTTCTCACGACACTCCCTTCTCACCAACCCCTTCATCACGTTGAGCTTTGCTATCATCTTTTACTAGCCACTCCAAGATGTTGTCTTCATCATCTTGTTACTAAAAGACCCAACATATTTCACCCTTAAATGTTGATGATCGTGTATTCTTGAGGCTAGGGTTACGTGATCTTTAAGCTTTGTTAAATGAAAATTATATAATGATAGTTAGAGGTAGAATGATCATAACAATGGTGATGAATGAGTGTTAAATTTCGATGAAGAAATGGGTATATTGACATCTTGTTTTTGTATTTATGATAAGTAATAATCTATGGAATGCTATAAGGATAGTTTGAGATGGATTGATTTAGTGAAAATGGTATATGATAAGTGCAAAAATTCTGATGAATGAATGGATAAATATGTTCTGTTTTAGGGAGTATAAAATGTAGGTTATAGGTTGTTTTAGAAATAAATTAGATTGAGTTTTGAAGTTTAATAAGAGGCAAGTGTAGTTCTTAAAATGAGAAGAACTAGGTTTTATGAATGATAAAGAATGATGATGATATGTTCTGTTTTGTATGATTGATTAACAATGATTCATGATTTGTTTCATGGATGTTTATGAGTTAGAAATGAGGTGAGAATGATAAAGATATGAAGTCTAAATGATGAACTATGAATAAGATTTGTTTGACATATGATGAAAGAGATAAATCTAGAAAAAATTAAAAATGCAAGTAGGATAGGATTAAGTGAATGATAATGAATCAATTGAGTAGATTTTTGTGGTTTTTAATGCAATCAATATGGTAGTTAAATTAGTATGAAATGACGTTGCAGAAATGGATATGAATTCTATAAAAAATTGGAGTGTTAATGATGTTTCTAAGTATGTTGAATTTGTGGAAAAATGAAGGAAGAAAGGCAGGCCACGAATGTGGCCTTCGGTGCATGATTGTGGACTTCAGCGCACGATTATGGCCTGATTAAATAGGTTCTATCATAATCGTGGCCCCATACCACAACTGTGGCCCAGTTGCACAAGCTTCTGTCACGATCTTGTGAAGGTCCACCATGATCGTGGGCAAGGCTTGAACATGAAATGTTGTCTTTTAAGTGATTTTTGAAACAACTAATGCTAAGGTACATTCTTATGGTATATTTAGGCTTGAAATGAACCTTGTTTGATGATGGATTAAGTGATTAAATGTTTATATGTTAGATTGTTAATTAAAGTTATAACTTAAGTATGGATGGTTGATATCAGTGAAACAAAATTTGGAAAAATTATGATTGTTATAGGAATGAAAATGATATTATGAATGCTAATATGATTCAAAGGCGATGAATGATGTGTATTAGGTAAGATTGAATGAGAATTTGGATATTATGTGATCATTATAATGTTGGAGAAGAAATGATGAAAATATGATCAATGAGTTAGAATAAACAATTGTTCTTTAGGTGTAAACCTATGTACAAATTAAACATATAAAAGTGATAAAGATGGAATGATCAAGACTTATGATTAAGGTTACATACCCGAAAATAGTCATTTGAGCATGTATTATACATGACACACACATATATATGTGTGTGTGTATGATTGAATACATATGTGATTATCAAATTAGTAAAGTGTGTACAATGTGTGTATTGCCTGAAGATAGATACTTAAGATTGAACATCACTATATAGACATTTCAAGATCATAAAGGAAATGGCTTATCTAGAGCGTAGTGTGAGTAACCTAGACGTTCTTACTAAGATTGTTTGTATTTGCTTAAATTTCAATTGTTGAACTGATATTGATGTGAATGTTATGATTTCAGACATTGATGGTTCTGAGGAGTTCAATAATTAGGAATGTATAGGAAGTTTTTTGATTGAATGTGAAGCTGACATAAATAAGTGTTCTCAATAAATATGTTAAATGCCTGACTTATGTCTGATGAAAAAGTGAAAAGTGAATGTGTATACTGAATGAAATTGATTGATTGAATATATGTGATTTGATGCATTTCATTACATAATATGCATGATCAAATAAAGGTAGTTATGACCGGAGTAGCCAGTGAAAAAGAGCTTAAAGCTCAGAATGTGTATAAGAGCCACAAGCTCACTAGTAAAATAATGGGATAGTTATCAATGAGCCCGGTATCTACAACAGATACAGGACAGTTAAAAAGGCACTTTATCACAATAATTAACATAAAAGTGGAGTCTCATGAGCAATTGCATTTATAATTTGATATGTGTGTTATATGAATGATTGAAATGAATTAATTGTACTGCTCTACAATGGGAATGTGAAATCGTGTATACGAATAGTAATTGTTGAATTATGATGAAATGTGAAGTGATATAAAATGTTGATGATAAGCTTTGTCTATGAAATTGATTATAAATTGTCTTGTGTATTGATATGAGTGAGCACATCGAGGATGGTTCACTCACTGAGTTCGTAAACTCACCAAAATTGCATCGTTGACTTTTTAAGCTTAGAGGAGGTCTAGTTAGACAAATTAGAGTATAGTTACTGCATTAGACATGAGTCAGCGGTCGGGATTAGTTGTACCTGCAAACGTTTCAGTGATAATTGTATTTGAATTATATTACTCAAACATTGTACAATATATGTAATGAATTTTATGACTGAATATGTTTATAAATGAAATGAGCCAAAGTAAGCATTGGTTGAAATGAAAAATGTGTTTGTTGCATGAAAAATTTGTAAAGAGTTTGATTGATCATCTTAATGTGCCATCCTCGTAGAGTATGTTCTCGAATAATCGTCGATATGTTCGAGTATGTGCTATATAGGGTGATGTGTTACAATTTTAGTATTAGAGCCCAAGCTTAGTATCTTACATGGGTGTTCTTTATAATTATGTCAAGGTACATGCATTATAAACATGTCATGGCATGCAGTGGCAATTGATCCCCAATTTGAGTCACATTTACATAAGTCACACGCATGAACATTCATTACAAGTTGAAACTGCTAGAAATAATGAGAAGAATGAAGATCTATCAGAGTGTAAGAAAATGAAAGTTTGTCGATATATTGAAATAAGAGATGCTACATGGTTTGATATGTTAGACAAAGACTTCGTGTATTTGTATTTGTGGTTATATGAGCGAATATGATATCATTATTGTGTTGTAGTTATATATTTTGAATTGATATGGATGTGAATATGTTTTTGTGGATTAATTGAGAAAGAAATAAAGATACAATTAGGAAAGACAGGATTGAAAGTGTATAAGTAAAGTTGGATGAAATCAAAATTTTTAAGACCTTGAGAGGTTGAATTTGGAATTAGGATGATTGTTTGATTATCGTGTTAAGAGTTTATGATTTAGTATAGGGTTATATCATTGGATTTGATATTAGAATTCCATGATGGTACGTAACTTATATTGCTGGATTAAAGGAGAACATACTTATGTAAGATGAGATAAATGATAATGATATATGTAGAAAACCTCAAGGTTAAGTTGATTAGTTGTTAGGAGTACATGTCTGATAATGTAATTACCTTGGTAAATGATGTTACTAAGCACATATATACTATAAGCTTGGATATAGTATAAGGGTTATCTAAAACATATTGAATACTCTTAAGTCATAATCCCCATAGTTAAAATTCTAAGATAACTCAGAGTAGCACAGTGGAAGCATGGATTTTGGTGGATTTATTAAAATGGTAACTACTAAGGAGAAGTAACTTTTGTATAGTCATATAATACTCAATTGTTATCTAGAACTGATTGAGATCGAGGTACCATAAGCTTAAGATATAAATTGGTGACTTCTCGAAAACAAATCTCTGGATAAGATTTAATGATCTTGATGTTACATACTAAGCATTACAGTAAATGAACATGCCTATTGCTTTATTGAGCGTTAATATATAGAACATTCTGATTAAGTAAGAAATGATAGTAATTGATCTCATTAAGGTGTTATGAATGGTTGAAAAGCAATGATGAACATAGTTGATTGATAAGGATTATGTGAATGGTACAGATGATTGAGGAGAGAAATCTTTTTTTTAATAAAGAATTTTATCGAACTATATTAGGTAGACCAAATATTCCATTTCTAGGAATAAATAGATATAGAATGAATTGAAAAAAGAATATTGGTGTCGGATAAGTATGAGACTCAGGCATGACAAGCTAAACATACTATAGAGAGCACATATATTTTGTTTGTTGAAAAGTATCTAAACTACATTGTTGGATTCTTAAATTTGAGATGGCACTATTGCTATTGCTAGAGGAACTTAAGACCATAATGTATTCTATATTAGTATGTTCAGAAGGTACAAGT
>JAOTAY010006361.1:0-15408 GCA_025629805.1 Erythroxylum baracoense
CGCCACCCTCGCGGGGCACGGATTCGGGTATCACTGTCGATATCGGGTTCGGGTTCGGCGGGAGTGGGGTGTTACATCTTTTATCCTTTACTGTCTCCTTCAACACCTTGGCATTTTCTTAAATTACCTTGTTAGAGTCTGAAATTGCATTGAGTACTTTCTCCCATCTAACTGTCTCTTCCTCTTCTAATTTTTCACTGGTTGAATCCTCCTTTTGTTGCGCTGGTGTCGAGCTTAAATTAGCCTATCCCACCTTGTTCATAATATGAGATTTTGCACTGATATCTCGAAGTTCCATATTATGGGACATCAAGATCTCAGCTCTCGTCAAGTGACGAGAAAATGCACAGTTAGTCCATCACTATTGACACTACAATAATCTACAATAGTTGTAACCAAATACCCTATGCCTAGATTATTTCTTCTCTTTTTTAGAGTAGCAATAATAGCGTCGAATATGTGGGTGGAGGTGTAAACTTGGATGCTATGATCCATGCACAATAACATGAAAAGTTCCTTCACCGACATTTGTTGCTTTCACTTTTGTCAAACACAGTTTGACACATGAACTTATGTATCAACAAGAGTTCAGGAGTATGAATTATGTTATTATGGGCATTTTTAGTGTCGAAATTCTCTAACCCAATAAGTTCAGTCTAATAGTATGTGGCACAGAAGTCATTGTGCTAGTCCACTATGGTTATCTCCAAAAATCACCGATTTTACACAAAATTTCATAATTTAACTCATAGAGTTAATCCCTCAATCGAAACCATAGATTCTTAGGGTTAGCTTGCTTAAATTAGAGGGATTTGAATAATTTTAGGGCGATTTCTTTATAAATGACATAGTTAAAATGCATAAATTTCACCCAGTGAATTCTTCCCCGTAAGTTTTCAACTATTATCTCAATCTAATTCTTTCTAATATTTCAAAGTTCAAATATCAAGGTAAAACAATTTTTTTCAAACTGAGGGTTTGGAAACGATTACCTTCTTCTTCCAAGTAAATCGAAAAGGGTGCTTTGTAATTCATTGCCCGATTCTGTTATCCATAACCTGACACTTAAACCTTGCCCTTCGATTAAGCATGCTTGACTGTTTCCTTAATTTTAGGTCCGATTTGGAATAAGAGGTGTAAAGAATTTAGAGAGAAAAAGGTTTTATAGAGAGAAGGGAGAGAATTTGAGAGTTTGTTTATAGAGAGACAGAGAGAGTGTCTTATGGGTGAGAAAAATGAGGGTAAGAGTGAATATATAGGTTAGGGAAGAGAAAAGAGGGGTAAAATAAGAAAAAGATGTATGAAAATCATGTGCAATCATGGCCATATAGGTCATAATCATGACAGAAGGTTCAGAAATAAGTCATGATTATGACACTAGAAATTTTCACAGTTCTTTCTCATTTTTGATTCTTTCCTTTTTGTCACTCCTGAGTTCCTTCCATATCTTATATTTGCATCATCACCTCATTGTTTTCCCTTCCATACCATTCCCATCTATTGGAAAAAAGAGAAGGACAAAAAAAACCCAAGTCATACTTATACTTGATTTCTTCAAGGTGTTCACTTGTATCGAAAACATGATAAAACAGAGTTGGAAACCTAATCTAATAAGAAAGATGAAACAACAAAACGTTAAAAATCATGGGTTGCCTCCCTTGCAACACTTCATTTGCCATCGCTAGCTCGACATACTTCTTTTGCTCACAGTGGTTCAAATGGGTCATGTAATGGTAGCACTACTATAGATTTCATCAACTGTAGGTGAGTTACCTAACTATCTTTCTACCACCTTTCTTCCTCATTTTCTTCTTTCAAGTATTATTTCGAATTTGTGGTTGTTCTAGTGAGTCCTTGTGAGTATAACTCTTTTCAACTTTTTCACAAGACTTGTTTCTCATGATAATGTCCACAGATTTGAAAGAATTTCTTTTATCATCAGACACCTTCTTATCCCCCACTCTTAAAGTTTATCGCCTCTATCAACATCTATAACAGATCAGGGGGTGGCTAAAAATGGTCGTCTAAGGATAATGGGTGTCTCCAAATCTTCCTCAATGTCTAAGATGATGAAGTCCGTGGGAAAGATAAATTTGTCAACCTTAACAAGAACGTCTTTAACTACACTCTAAGACGGTAGATTGATCTATCTAAGGATGCCAAAACCCGACTGTTACTTCAAAAATGACATCATTTTGACTTTTTTTTAAAAAAAATATGGTGGGCTAGGCCACGGGCTGACCTATCCCAACTCGTCTGGTTACGAGTTACATCACAGGACACCCCAGCTTGGCCTATTGACATCTCTTGATCTATTAGCCATTTGCACACACATCCACTTTGACACTACCAATAATGCATGGAATGTAAAAATCTCCTAGACCATCTTGCTTCAGTGTTAATGTTGCCACTTCATTAGAGTTCTCCTTACTTACTACTTCACTCTCCAACTTCTTCGGTTCATCTCTGTTTACCAATTTCTTTTTTGTTTATTCTATAAGAGTGAGTCACGTTTTTAGTTGCTCTATTACATCAAGAACCTTCTTAGCTCTACTTCTTTTGACTTCCTCTACGCTAGGATAGGTATGGAATTCTAGGTTGATATTCCTTGATTTATGTCAGCTAATATTTACTCTATAGGGAATGTTCATTGGCCCTCTTCTTTTCTTCTTCATTTTCTTCTTTAACTTGGTTGAACTTCTCTTCAGTGGTCTGGGTGATTACCATTATCCTTTCCTTCGGATTTGTCTCATTATTGTTCAGAATGCTTCCTACACTTTGTGTTGACGATGCATATGCCAATTGGCTCATTTGAACCTCTAAGTTATGGATGGAAGAAGTGTGTTACTTGTTCAAATAGTCCTTCCAACCTCTTGTGAGAGTCCTCCATGCTTCCAAACTTTTCTAAGATTTTGTCTAACTTAGAGTCTGTGGAATTGGGTTTTTCTTGTTAGAATCCAGGTGGAGGTCAGAATTGACCTCTCACATTGTTTAACTAGGAGAATTTTGGGTGGTTCTTCCATCCTGGATTATTCGTGTTTGAGTAGGGATTGTTCCCCCTCCTCGACCAAACTAGGCTTCCATGTAATTTAGTTACTCCAGTTTACTATTTTTCATCAAAAAGTAGGAATGTAAATTTTGGCCCAGCTCGCCCGACCTGGCCCGACTGGCCCTATTTTGGCCTAGGTTGACCAAGCTACAGGTCAAAATTATTTGGCCCTACCAAGCCACGAGTCGAGCCAGGGCTGATTGACCTGGCCCGTGGCCTGACCAGAAAGTCAAAAACAACATCGTTTTTTAATTTTTTTAAAATAATATAAGGTTGGGTCAAGTCAGGTAGCCTATGGTCGGACCGAGTCAAGAGTCAGGCCAGGCCCAACCTGACCCATTAACATCCCTATTAGAAAGCAGTCAATGATATCATGATTGTCTTGTCCGTATAACTCACATCTCTACTAAATTGTTTTAAAAGGAGCTGAAGAGGAGGCTTTCATATTATTCAGCTATTAGGTTAAGTTATCAATTTTGGCTTGTATTTCCATTATTAGGTCAATAGTTATGGCTCCCTTTTTCTCTCAAAGGGTTGTGTGTTGTCTACTCATGTCTATCGTCTAAAGACAACTGCTACTTGTCCTTTCCTCCAACAATTCCTCCGCTTCCTTAACCGTCTTTCTTATAAGAGATCCTCCCGTTGCTACATCTACTATGCCTCGTGTGGATGGAGTGACTCCATTGCAAAAGGCTTGCAACAGGAATTCCTTTGGTAAGTTATAATATGGGCACCTCTTTGGCAAATCATTATATCTTTCTCATACTTCGTAAAGCGACTCCCCATCATTTGATTGGAAATTCTTGATTTCCTTTATCAGCATCGTAGTATTCATGAAAGGAAACACTATCTAAGAATGCATGCACTAGTTGCTCCCAAGTTGTGACATTTGCAAGACTTAGGGAATGATACTATGCCTTGGCTCTATCCCTTAGCATGAAAGGAAAGAGCCTCATCCTAACAGCATCTTCCGACTTCCCATGATATCAGAAAGTGTCACATATTTCTAGAAAATTAACTATATGCATTAGGATCCTCATTAGTCAATCCGTAGAATTGTACAAATGTTTAGCAAGGTTAGCTTAATCTCAAATGAGGGTGTTTTAACCAGTGGTTAAGTCATACCAACAGTGTTAAACCCCGGTCTAATGAAATCCATAAGGGTTCGTGGCCAGCTTGCTTGATTGAATTCGTTTGCCATTGGTTCTTCTATTTCTTCTTCGTATCTTGCTCTTCGGATTGCTCACTCTAAACTCTAATCTTTCGGTGATCCTACTTAAACTTTGAGTAACTCTTGTGTTCATGAAACTGCAAGGACACAAGAGAGGTGAAAATTCCTTAAATAAAAAGAACTCAGCTAATTTAACTAATTCCCCAGCAATGGCGTCAAAACTTCTTAAGCAAGCTTTACAATTACCAAACCCTCAATATTCTGCAAGCGCATGGGTCATAAGTGTAGTATATAAGGTGTCAATTCCATAAGGAATTAGTGCACTAATCGATCCTAACTTGTCTAAGGCCTACAAGTGTAATTAAAATGAACATAAAATTAAACAATTGAATATGGATAGATTGAAAAATGAAATTGTAGATTAATGAAAGAAAATTAAAATTAAGCACAACCAACTGACAAATCAAAAATCACACAAGGAAGATTAACCAATTATGAGAAAGAGGATTTATCCTATCAATTAATGCTAACTTGATTACTTTTGAGTTAATTCTATATCGGTCCTAGAATTTCGAAGGGTGGATTATTCTCTCTCGAGTTCTAATATTATTCTCTCTCGAGTTCTAATCTTCAAACCCTAATTAAATCAAATTAAGGAATTTGCAATCTCTTAATTAACAAATTAGATCTTCAATACTGTAATAGACAATCGAGTCCTCACATGAGATCTTTCTTTGTACTGATTTGATTGTTTTTCTAATTTATTTGATTATTTAACTCTCATTACCCAACCAAATCATTTTGCTATCGGTTCACTCTCTTAATTTATTACCTAGGCATACCAATACGAGAAACAATCACAATACCAAACACATTAACATCAAAAGAAATCAAATTAACATTAATTCAAGAACAAATCCCTAAGAGAGTTTAGAACATCCTTAAATACATCATCATATCCATCTTATACATCAAATAAAAGAAATAACAAGATGAAATGAAGAAGTTCACTTAGAAGGACTGGGAGTGGCAGCAGCTCCTTCTTTTTCATTCTTCTTCTATATCTTCCTTGGTTCTTTCCAAATTTAGTAAATGGAGGCTCCTTTAGATTAGGTCATTCTTTTTTTTTTTATAGTCCTAGGGATTTTTAGGGTAAAGACTAGGTTTTACAAGGGAACAAATGCCGAAATAACCCTTAAAAATGAGTTTAGAAGTAGTCCTTGCATCTGTTATCACACCTATCATGATCGTGAACCTGAAACTTAACATTAGACTTCTGTCACAATAGTGGCAGATATGTGACATTACGTCATAATGCTAGTCAAAATAAAATAAATAGACTACTACTGTAGCAGTGGTGAGTCTAGGTCGATCCCAGAGAGAGTGTGTGTAAAGTTTTCAAAATGAAAGTAATTGATGTTTAGGTTTAACAGGTGGTGAGGATGGGGTTTGGATTTTTAAATAACAAAATAAAATGAAATTAGACTAATTAAAACAAATTAAAGAAAACATACGAAAAATGATAAGGACCCGGTTCTTTACTTCAATCTTAGCCTATACCCTAATTAAGCATATCTCATTGATTTGTTTTTCTCGAACCTCTCCTAGCAACTATTACTCGTGGGTTAATAATTAACCCAAGTTTTCCCTTAGGTTATATTTAATCAAGATACGATAGTTAATTAGACCTAACCACTGAATAACCTAAGAAACGATCTCTAGATTTAATTAGGTAGTAGCATTACAAATTAGGAAAACCAATTAATTAAGACAACATCTCCATACGATGTGTTATTTAACTTAGTTCATGTTATTCTTAATGATTATGAATCATTAATTGCTACATATGAATTTCAACATAACAATTATGGATTCTATTGAAATTCTAGCAATGGGTTTACAATTAAACAATTCAATGAATGCATTAAAATCATCCTTTCACAATACCCAATGAGTTCATAGACAAATAACCGAAAAATAATGAAAATCTAATTATCCATATACAAAACCCAAATCAATCAACATAAGATAACACAATCAATTTCTAATGAGGGAAAGAAACAAAAAAAACAAAGGATGTTGTTAATGTCGATGTTAACTCTGAATCGGTATCGGGAACTTAGTCTTCCATGGATCTCTCCAAACAAAATGCTTTAGCCCCTCTAAATAACCATACCGAAGACCTTTAGTTGCTCTCTTCACTGCACCTCCAAGCTCTCTTCCGTCATAAGCTTCTCGCTATTTCATGCTACTCTCTTCTGTTCTATTTCCTAGCTACTATTTTCTGCTATTCTATGATGTGACAAATAAAACATTGATGGATACCTTACTGTTCACGCATAAAAACCTTTAACTGCTTCTAAGTCATTTATCGTAGTTCCTCCTTGCTTTTGTGCTATGTTTTGCTCCTAGCATATTAACATAGACATAAGACATCTCCCAACTGCTATGTCGTTTCTCCTAATTCCTCCTTACTTCTGCGTTGTGTTTTTCTCCTAGATTCCTCCTTATGCTACTGCATAGACTGTCGTTTTAATGCATGTGATGCTTGATTGTGGACTGCTAGAGTTTTAATCATCTCCACATAATTAACACAATTACATCAGTCCATTAAGTTAAAAAAATAGTTCAACTTAAGGCCAATTTTATAGTAAAATTCAGAAAAAAAAAATCATTTTGGGTTTTAACTAATAAAATATGAATAATCATGCCCAAATGTGTAATAAAATAATTATATGGACTAAGTTTAGAAGGATAAAAGATGTTATATTTTGTACGTATCAAAGTCCCCCAAACTTAGCTTTTGACCGTCCTTGGGCAAAATATTAAAATTAAGCTCACAAACCCAAAAACACTAACTCATTTCTTATATGTTCCAAGAATACATAATCATAATCAAAGATAAATGACTTTTAAAAATCATAGCAATAAGTCAATATTCCAAAATTTTACTCATGATCAATCAACATTCATCATCTTCAAAAACTGAGCAATCTAATGGTAAACTCGGAAAATGTGTTTAACTAAAATATATCTATTGGTACACTCAACACTATTCATGATCCTGTTATTCCACAACTTTGCATATCGTTTCATTTCTCCACCACTAATTTTCACATGCAAAATCATAGATCAAAGGACTTTTCAAGGTTGTAATGTGGGCAAAGGTAAGGAGAGATGTGTTTGGATCAAGTAGCATGAAAGCCACCAAAGGTAGTGAAACAAAGCAACACTCATTGTGACATCAAGTGCATAAGTTAACGCTCATCAAAAACTAGATACCGTCAACTATGACAAATGCAACATTCATATTTCACCACACAATTCAGCTCTCATACAAACCATATGAAGCATATATCAATCCGAAGGAATCACTCATACAATTGATGATAATACATTAAAACCACAAAAGAGTTAACCTTCTAAGCCAACATCTACCTTATATTCAACATACTCAAATAACACATTCATTATAACTCTAGGAAGATGCAATAATTATGAATAACTTTACAAACTCATATGCACTTCCTCCTTGATACAAAAAAATCATGAATTTTCTTTTTCTTCTTTCTTTCTTTTACATTTTCTTTTCATTTCTCTTCTTCCCTTTTTCTTTTCTTTCTTTCTTTTCCTTTTTTAACATTAAAATAAACTACATTAACATGGGAATTTCAATGATAAGACATCATAAAACATCCCAACATTAACCAACCATCACATATGTACACCCCCACACTTACACTTGTACATCCACAAACTCACCAATCATAAATGCTCTGCTAGTTTTATGACTTGGGTAAGACATTTGGTTAAGTTTGAAAGCATAAAATGTGGTTTATACAAAAAGAAAGGTATATAGCTTAAAGGGGGCTTATCAAAATAAAAAATCATATAATGGGTAGGCTTTTTGGCTAATGTAATTCAGAAAAACAAAAAATGTCTAATCATATCCATGTTGATGCATATGATAAAAATGTGGTCTAGAGTAGAAATTCAAGGCAAAATCAAGATGTACATGTCATGAAAGTCACACATTATCAAAAGACAAATGAGGCTTAAAATCTTACCAGCTTTGTTTACCACTAATCACTACTCTTTTAAAGATAATGCACATCGACCAATCACAAGAGTAAAAATACATACTAAAGTTGTTACAAAATTCTCTAGCTAATAAACATTCTAATCATGACATATAACCCCAGAATCAACAGAAAAGAGAAAATGTTTGTTTTGTTGTTTTATCCTTTCTCTCATTTTGATTGAAAACTTAAAACAAGCAAGAAACAAACCAACAAAGCACACACATACATATAAAAAGAAATGAGAAAATGTAAAGAAAAGAAAATTTACTTCCCTTAGGTTGCCTCCCAAAAAGTACCTTTGTTTAGGGTCGTTGGCTCGATTCCATGTTTCCTCCTCATGTAACAAAATTGTGATTTTCAGGTGTCACATGTGGCTCCTCCACGTGAGGTTCTTCAGGACAAGGTCTCAATTGATGATTTGCCATATTCAGCATCTTCCTTATCCTCTGACTTTCAATCTTGATTGAGCCTATGCACTCTGGAAAGATCTCAAATGTCTCTTTGCCTTTTTCTTCCTCATTTAATTCCTCCAAGCTGTTATGTAAAGGTGCAGCGTTAGTCTAAAAAATAATCATGAACTCAATACTCACCTCCAAGCTAAATGATATAGCTTTTTTTGCCTCGAGCTTCTCCTCAACTTCTTCATCACAAGCAATTCATTGAGGGTTAACCTCAAAATTCTCAAGCTCCTCATCACTTTGTAAAGTTTTCACATAAATGTCCATTGGGTACACCTCAGGTTGATACAGCTACTTCTCTTCGCTTTGCAATTCCAAATGATTGATATCCCCCTATTAAGGCAATACATCTTGCTGGAATTGCAAAGCATCCTATCGGATTTGCTATACACCTTGCTGAAATAACTGTTGAATATTATGTTAGAACTGCTGCATATCCTATTGAATTTGAAGATTGTTAGTAACCATAATATTAAGCATTTCTTATAAAGATGCACCTGAGTCGTGTTGGTTCTCCGAATCTTAGCAACTAGACCAAGATTGCCTTTCATCCTACTAGAATTGTTAAATATCCTATTAGGTCTGCCGTATACTCTTTTGAAGTTGCAGCATACCCTGATAAAATCAAAGATTATTAGTATTAAAGATCTTGATATAGTAGTCCAGAGATATACCTGAATCGTGATAAGAAACTTCTGGTCTATATCAAAATTGTTGTGCATCCCGCAAACTATTATGGAAGTAACTTTGTTGATTATCCCATCCATAACTAAAGTTAGGTTGATCAGTCCAACATTGGTTATAGGTTAGAGTAAGAGTTAAAGAAAAAATTACTTCCATCCATGATTTAGTTTAATAAATAAAAAACAAACAGAATAAAGAAAGGATCACGAAATAACTAAAAACAAATCAATTAGGAACAAATATATACAGCTGCACACCCTGGCAACAAAGTTAAAATTGACAGTGCATCGTAATGCTATTTAAAATAAAATAACTATACTACTATTGTAGTAGTGGTGAACAAGGAAAGAAATCACTTGAGCAACACTAAATTGACAATAGGAAAACAAACAAGAGAATTTACCAAATTATAAGAGATGGGATTTTTCTACCTTCAATGCTAACCTAACCATTTATGTGTTATTGTGGTGTCAGTTCTAGATTATCAAAGGGAGGATTACTGTCTTTCAAGTTATAATCACAAACCCTAATTATGTTTAGCATTGAACATGTAATCTCTCAATTACAAATAGCACTAACCCTAACTATTTCTTAAGGTTTCTAATAAATAAACGGGTCTTACACAGGATCTCTCTGCATATAATTATTAGTTTGATTAATTGTGTAATCTATTAGATTATTTTACTCTAATTAAACAACCTAATCATTTCATATTCAGTTCACTCTCTCGATTTGTTACTGAAACATAAAGCTACAATAATTAATCACAACACCCAATTCCAGTAACACAAAAATGATTAGATGACCATTAAATCAAATCAAAATCCCTAAAGAAAATTAGAATATCATCACTGATTCCAAATCCACAAACATATTCATATCCATCTTACACATTCAATAAAGAAAGAACAAGATGAACGAAATTGCCACTCGGAAAGGGACCAGGATGACTCAGGAAGGTAGCAATGTTGGAAGCCCTCTCCTCTTCTTCTCTTCTCCCTTCTCTCTCTTCTTCTTCTCTCCTCTTGAAGCTTTTCCCAAAGTAGTATAATGGAGAGCTCCTTTTAGGGTTCCTTTCTTTTCTTTATATTCTCTTTTCTAGTTTGGTTAACCCTAGTGCTTTTTCGGGTCTAAAAAGTCTATTGACAAATTGAATCTGGAAGACCATCCGCGTCTGTTGTCTCGCAAGCCATAATCGTGGCTTATATGGCACTTAATTTCACCTTCTGTTATGGTCGTGGTAGCTCCATCTCACTTCTGTCAGAATCATGACATATTAACCACAATCGAGGCCACGAGTTTTGCCTTGGGGTTACTCCAATTCTCCTTCATTCTTTGATATTTGCCCTAAAACACTATCAAATAAATCAAGGCACCTCATACATATAAAATTGAAGCTCAATCACGTGCTTTAACACAAAATACAAATATTTAACTAAATAACAAAATCTTAACCTGAACATGCGCTAAACATTCAATTTAATAACTAAACATATACTAAACTACCCACTAAACATTATGCAATCTACCACTGTCAACACCCCCACACTTAAACTTTTGCTTGTCTTCAAGAAAAAATAAAATAAAAAATAAAAACACCAAATCACAATATACACATATATGTAATAATGCGACAATGGCATTAAACTTTACAAAACAAATTTAACAATAAACACCATCTCTCAAATAGTTCTAAGTTACTAACTTGCGAAAACTGTGTCTAAGTACTTTGGATTAAATATACAAACTAATCAAGACCTTAATGTCAAGTTTATTCACCCCTATCACTTGTAAACAAACATTGATAATTATTTAGTCAATCAAAATTGTAATTACCCTTAAGTAGGTTTTCTTTAAAATTTAAGTTATTCACAAAGATTTGTAGGCTTATTTGATACAACACTATTTTTGTTGATTTTGACTGACATATACCTAGCCTTGTTATGTAAAGGTAAACATTTTTTATGAATGTCAATTTGGTTACCTAACTAGGTCATATTTTTATTAAACAGCTTAGTTGGAATGTCAATATAGCCTTTTTGACGCGAAGGAAAACATTCGTGATGAATGTCCCCCGGTTACTCAGCTACATCACATTCTCAACTAGATACTACCTCTATTCATAACCTAAAGGCTTGTGGAATAATTATTTATTTAATATTTTTTCATATTTTATTATCACCTACCTCATTTCTTTATCTAGTCTGATAAGTGTGAATTGCATCGTGTTTTAGGGCTTAGTTTGATATGTATTTAATTGTTAATTCAATTGTTTAGCATGTGTTAGTTTGTTAATTATTTGTGTTTGATATTTTTATAGGTTAGTATAAGTCTTTGAGCTTAAATATTATGTTTTTAAGGTACCTTGATGTGTTTGTTAGTATTTCAGGGTCAACATTAAAGAACGGAGAAGTTTCGAAGAGATTCAGGCTATAACAATGGCCCAAGATCGTGGCAGAAGCACTAGAGTTGGCCCAAGATCTTGGCTTATATGCCATGATCATGATAAAAGCTCATGACATAGCCCATGATCGTGGCTTGCATCGGACAGACGTGTAGACACTCAAAAACCTTAAGTTTCAAGAGATTTTTGAACCTTTCGGACCACAAAAAAATTGTAGGACTGCTCAAAACACAAAAGGTATTTAAAGAATAAGACAAAGATGTAGAAAGAGCTTTACATTCTGCCACTCTTGGAAACCTAAAGGGAGAGAAAATGAAGAGAGAGAGAGAAGAAGAAAAGGAAAAAGGAGGAAGAAAAAGTGTATCCCGATGCCGTTGCTCCACAAATCAGGTCGTATCTTGACGTTACTGCCTTTCCGATTTGTCCAACCTAAGTTTTTATTGTGATTGTTGAAAAATGCATTATATGATTTATTATCATGTTATGCCTTGAAAGATGTTACGACATTTTGTATTAATGAAAAAAGGAAAAAGCACAAGAAGTATGAAAGAATGAACATGTGATGAAATGAATTGAGCATTTAAATTTACTTGTGCTTGGGCAAGAGAGATACCTTTTCGTTTGTTACGTGCATATTGACTTAAAGCCTTCTCCTGGCTGCCCGCGTGTGGCACATGAGCTCCCAAAATAAGGACTCATTTAGTTCATGGTGTAAACTTTGGTTTCTCCATTTCAATCCTTAGGACTCTCTCAAGCCACTATGTTTGTGCATTTCATTTTAATTTTTTAAACATGATACATAATTAAGTGTTATGTTTTGATGGTTAAATATACATGATATGATTTATGTGATAACATTTTTAACTATGAGTTCTTTGAGCTAGAACTGTAGATAATTTAATTACTAGATTAAAATGATATATATATATATATATGCTTGATTGTGTGTGGCTCGTTACCAATGGATATAAACTTATTAGCCACTAAGATTAGTAGCTCAACCTATTATTTTTCCACTCCTCAGGCACAGAACGAGAATATAATTGATCCTTGCAAGCCTTGGCAAACTCCAAGATATCTACCTTTTGTAACTAAGTTAGTTCGACTATTTTTTGGTAGCTTTATGAGCATATCAAGCATGAGCATCCATTTATATTTTGTATTATGCTATTGATGTCACCTTTGATATGCAATTAAAGCTATGTACAAACTCTTTTTTGATTAAGCAATGAAACTAAGAGTTGAAGAAGTTCCCTTTGTACATGTTCAAAACTATCTTCTTTGTTGAGTTGTTAATTGTTGTTGGAAATTGAATACTAAGTTGTTAGATGGCCCTGGATAGATTTAAAATCAATTGTCATACTAGGATTCATGTATGTACATTTAGTTTTTGTTGGAGCTATGTCTTTTTGGAATATGTAAAAGCTCATAATAGGAAAAAGAATAAAAGGGGGACACAACTGCAGCACTACCCTGGACAGAATTAGTGGCTCTAAATTCCACGAATAAATTGTATAAGCAGAATTGGACAAAGTTTTCTTCAGGAAAGTTTTTTTTCGTCCTCTTAGCTTTCCAATGGTCTTTCACATGTAATTTTTGGACTTCGTATGAAAGAGATATGGCCTTTACGTGATAACATCACTGGTGCTAGCAGAGGCTGCAGCGCTATCACTGATAGAAATTATGTCCTGATTTCAATGATTAAACTGTATTAATGTAGGTCGAATCAGACAAAGTTGTCTTAATAAAAGTTGTAGCTTATCTTCTTAGTTTTACAATAATATAAAGTTTGAAATTTTTAGACATCAGAATTGAGAGATATGATTTTTACAAGATAGTGTCACTCGATAGGGTATATGCTGGACAGCTTCTAGGAAAGTAACTGATTTGAGTTTCTCATTACAACTTTAAGCTTCCAGCCTTCTTCTCACTTGATCATCACCCAATCCTCATGCAATGTAGCCATGAAATAAGTACTGAGACCCAAGCTGAACATTAGCAGACAATTTTGATCATCTTCAAAGTCTAGCGTGATAAAATCTATAGGGATGATAAGCTTGTCCATTTTTAGCCAAATGAATAGGCATAGAAGTTGGTTTAATATCTCCCTATTGGGAAACCGGGTCGAGATTCGATTCTAACTGTAGTGAAATAATTACGAAACTTTTTCTCAATCTTTGATTTCTTGAAAACCAAGATCTCTTCAATTCTATAAAATAACTAACATAAATCATAATAAAGCGGAAACCTAATTCATACCTTATAATAATAATCTTGTCGTATCCCTCGAACCATTCCTGAGACTGACCCGTTTGAACCACCGTAACCGTACAAATGTCCGGTCTCGAATGGTATCCATAAAATGAGTTGAGAGAACTCTGTAACTCTTACAGAGAGGGTTAACCATGAAGTGTTTGCTTCATAAAGCTTAAGCCTGTTTATAATAAGCTTTGGATGTTTTAGTAATTTAATTGAAATTAAATTCTAATTAAAAACCAATTATGTCTATATAAGATTCAATATCTCATATTGATCCTTATTTATTAAATATCTAATATTTAATCATAAAGTTTATCAAACTTTACATTTAATCCCAACTTGATTAAATTAAATTTGCTCTCTTTAACCCATTATATATGTGAGACCCATTAGGTTCTCAAATATGTTGACAATGATTATAAATTCTGATTTTAATTCATAATTAGAATTAAATAAATTAAAACCCCTTTTAGTTTATCTTTAATTCTCCAATTAAACAATTTATAATCATAGATCAAGATTGGCGTGTAGCAACGAATCATGACCACCCAAATATTTAGGAATGTCAAAGTAGTTTTGACTAACCTTTTTCCTTGCATGTTTTTTCCGTATAATTCAATCCTTTCATCAACCAATGTTTCAATTAGACACAGAGCATAAAATTAATGTCTACTCTATTTTGAATATAATCATACTAGTTCTCCGCCATTTGCTATTGATTCAATTAATGATATTTGGAAACTATTTACAAAATATCACTCCACCTTGGCCAAGGATTTCCCGAGTCAATATTAATCGAGAACAACAAAACTTTATCCCTAATTACTTTAGGGTGATGAATCCTATCTCGATCACTCAACTACCTCCATATAGTTTATGCTACATCCACTGACTACCGATTAAAAGGCCCATGATTAAATAGATCATAAGTAGTATCAAAACATAGCAATTCCCATATAAGATAACTTTGATGATCTCAAGTCAAAGGATCACTTATGCAATTATAACAATAATAATTCCATAGACATACAAGTAATATTCCAAATGGATTTTTCATATCAGGTATGTTTAGTGAACTTGATCTTTAACAAGAACCCACATGTTTGTTTAAGTATCTCTATACTTTAGCCTATTAGATCGACTACTTCCTTCATAAGAAAAAAACACAATATATGCTAGTCTTTTTACGTTATATTAATGTCCAATCTTAATAGAACAATGACCAGGAACATTTAGGAATAATACATAAATGCAATATGAATCTCATAATTATAATCTCATTATAATTTCATTTGCAATGT
>JAOTAY010006372.1:0-15408 GCA_025629805.1 Erythroxylum baracoense
ACAAACAAAGCCGGAGTTCCTCAGGGTGAGACACTGGGTCGAATGAACCCCTTGTCTAGTAGCTCTTGCAACTGAACCTTTAACTCCTTCAATTCAGTAGGAGCTATTCCGTACGGTGCTCTAGATATAGGAGCAATGCCAAGTATAAATTCAATAGACAACTCTACTTTCCTTTCAGGAGGGAGTCCGTGTAGCTCTTCAGGAAATACATCTGGAAATTCACTCACCATTGGAATATCTTGCAGTTTAACATTGTCTATCCTAGAATCAATCAAAAAAGCTGAATAAGCTTCACACCCTTTACTAAGGAAAATTTTAGCTTGCATAGCAGAAATCACATTAGCTAGAGAAGTAGTGGGGATGCCATGCATTACTATTTCAGAATGATCAGGTTTCCTAAGCAAAATTATCTTAACACTACAGTCAACCACTGCTTGATGCTTAGATAAAAAATCCATACCTAAAATCAAATCAAATTCATAAAAAGGCAATCAAATCAGATCAGCTACATAATCACTTCCTTGGATTATAACAAGATAGTTTCTATAAACCTGATTAACAATCACATTACTACTCAAAAAACTGGTTACATAAATATCATAATCTAAGTAATCTATAAGCATCACTTTATCAAAAATTTCTCCAACATAGATATAAGAATGAATGGATCCAGAATCAATCAAAGCATGCATTTTAGAGTCAAAGAGATAAATAGTGCCTACAATGACTTCAGGTGCATCCTGATCCTCACAAGCTTTCAAAGGATAAGCTTGAGTTGTAGCAGATGGCACGGTAGGTCGATCAACGTACTTAGATTAGGTTTGATCTGTCCAAATCCTCCATGACCTCTACCATGTCCTCTATTTCTGGCAGATGCATGAGAAACCTCTCTACTAGCTTGTGATGTTTGAGGCTATCTCATATGACAATTGGCTATCAAATGCTCAGTGCTACCACATTGATAATATGCACCTGTAGCTCTCCACAAGTACCCCAATAATGTTTAGAGCAATGAGCGAAGTACCAGAACCTTGACCTACAGAAGAACCCCTACCAGAATCAGCCGATATAGGAAAGTCCTTTTGCCTTTTCCTAGCTATAGGTCTCTGAGCAAATTTTTAGTAATAGAGGTACCTTCATAACTTCTCTTACCTGAGGACTGATCTCCCTCTAATAAAACCTCTTCTTGACCCCTTTCTCTCCTAACTATCTCTTATTTCTCTATCTTCATGGTAGCTTGTACTAGCTGATGGTAACTCACTTACTGTAAGAGAGTAATTGTCGCTAGATGCTCTTTGATTGAATCATTTAAACCATCTTCAAACTGATGACACCGAAAATCCTTAGTAAGCGTGGGTTTAGGTGCATACTTACTGAGTCCATTAAATTCTCTTTCGTACTCAGCAACAAATAGGTTTCTCTACTTTAGGTTCATAAACTGCTTCAACTTCTCCTTTTTATAGGCTTCCGACACATACTTGGCTTTAAACTCTTAGGAAAAGAAATCCTAAGTCAAAAGCTCCGGTAACTAAGGATATCTCAAAACAAACTTCTATCATTGATAAGCTACTTCTTGAGAAGGGAGAAAGCATAATACACCATTCGTTCAGATGGGCAACTAATTTCATCTAATAACCTCTTCACTTTTTCTAACCAAAATTCCACCTTTTTAGACTCCTTCAGAGATGTTCCAGTAAATTCCTCAGCTCCATACTTCCGTAACTAATCAATCAAAGCTTTGGGTGTAGTATTACAATGTAATAATGTCATCATGTCTTGTGGCAGCTTAACCAAAGCCTCCCCCTGAGCTGGAGGTGGAGGAGGTGGCACTTAAACTTCACATCGATTGACCTCAAAGGATCCCGGTATCGATGGACGAGATCGCATAGGATTATTACTCTTCGCAAGCTTGTCAATAGCTTTATGAGATCTTTCTATACTCAAATCTAAAACCAAAATATGGACAACCAGAATTATGCCAAACACAACTCTTATATCCAAGTATAAGCAATAATTAAGCACTGGTTAAACCAAAATCACATAAACCATGCTTTGATATGAAACGATGTCACACTCACATACCCCCTGGAAGGATATGCAAATTCCACATAAAACAGAATTAAAACATGGCAAACAATCCAAACCCTTCCAGAAACTCAAGCAAACAAACATTACATATCATTAGATGTTAATGTAAACAAAACACATTAAACATATTGTATTATTCAAAATACATGCCATAAGTTCCAAATCCATCCTATATTAAGGTTATTACAAAGCATTAAACAAAACAAAAATACAACATGACTCATTACATTGAAATACAGCTGAAACATAAATACAAATATACATCTTCCAAAACAAAACACATCCTTCTTTGGCCAATGTGGTTGTCCCAGCCTTAAATCTTCTTATTAGAACTTACACGAAGGCAAAACCACTGAACTAAGCATATAGCTTAATGGGGAATAACTAAACAAGATATAATTTGACGATTGTTTTTAACAATCGTAGAGCATTCACATGCCCTAAATCATGTCAGAACACATACAACCTTTAATTGTTCAAAGAAAAGAACAATCCAATATTATTTGCATTAGAACGTAATATAACATATCAGAATAGGATATACTTACTTCAAAACAAAACTTACAAGTATGCAAATAGAATATCTTAATAACAAAACAGAACTTTAAGTATCAAAACAGAACTTGATTATGTTAGAACAGAATTTAGTTATATCATAAATGAACTTAGCTTATATTAGATTTGAACATATATCAGAACACAAAACAAGTTAGCTTGCTAATCTTTTTAAAGAAGTGGGTAACGGGACCAGTATAGGAGATACCTATGATTGGTATCACAGAACATGAGAGACTTACGGCTTATTAATAGGAGACACTGAAATGTCAATATCAGGAGACATCAGAGTGTCAATATCAAGAGACACTGAAGTATCAATATCAAGAGACACCAAAGTGTCAACATCAGGAGACATCGAAGTGTCACAGGAGTAGCTGCAGACCCTTCTAGGCATGGCTATTTACTCATGACTAAGACTTGGCAGGTTTAAAACAAACCATTTCAGGTTTCAAAATCATATACAAAATATGTAGTGTATAACATATGTCTTTATTCCACTTTCCTCAAGTTAAACATATACATGCATATTCAATCAAACTTAATATACCTTATGAGCATAAACATTTGCAGTAATTTACCATTAAATGTGTCATGCATTTACACATTACATGTAATTACAAAAAATTCCAATTCACAAACAATCATATTCAATTCACATCACATAAACCCTTTGAAACATATTTGTATTCATAAGGACACATTCATCCTTGAACACACCATACATTTCAACATTAGACACATTATTCACTAACCACACATTCTTTAAGTAATTACCTCAATTAAAAATCCATACTAAATTAACTTTTACTCAATTAATCTGACATCATCTAGGTTCATTTTCAACCTCAATTAAGTTCAATTAAACCATTATCAAGTACCTTCACCTTATATAGTCCGACAATTTGTTCGAAACCAACATTTATGATAGAATCTACTGCATCTTCCCACAGTCGTAGGATGGGTGCCATGGTTATGGCCTACCCTTTTTTCGACACTTTTTTAGATTCTAACACTTTCATTCCAAATTGAAAACACCTTAATAATAGTCCATTAGTTATACCTCAACTGTGCTTTAATTGTACTTCAAATCCTCATCAAAATCACCTTTAATTCTAGCTCAAGCTTACTCAATTAACAGCTCTAAATTCATTATCCTTCATACATCAAAACTAAACTAGAAACTATCATTTTCCAGAACTTATTCCATCAACATCATAAGACATATCATAAAACTTATATTAATACATGCTATTAAGTTTAGGATTCCCTTACCTATTTAACTTCAAAATTTCACTCCAAAGAACTAGCTAATCTAGCCCTTCCAAATAACCAACCACTTCCAAGATCAAGGTGAAATTAGGATGCTCTTAGCAATAAAAAGATAGTAGCGTAGAAGATAGCATGGGGTAGCTTTCATGATTAAGTACTCAGTAAGGATTAGATAAAAATGTAGAGAAGGAAGCTTGGAGTGATTTTCGGTGGAAAGCAAGGAAGAAAGTGAAGAAGGTTCCAACAGAAAGTTTGCCACCTTAGCTTCATGCAATGCAAGATGTCTTCTTCCTTCATTGACACATGTCACACATGAAGGTATGCTACTTGTCCTTTAATGAAGCTATCTACATGTCTTCGTGCATGGCTGCCAAATGTCATAATTCAATTAGGCCATTTATCACTCAACCAATGTTGCCCAATGTACATTTTATTATATCAATTTTCTAATGGTAACAATTAATTCCAAGTTGCTAAGTATGATCCATTAACCTAAATTCAATATCAGGACAAAATTCAAAACATATATAGTTCACGATCATATCACAATATCTAGTACATATACTTTTATGAATATGTAACATTTTAACTAGGGTATAGTTTGGGGCCTTACATGAAACATGTGAGTAAACTTTTTACAACCATTCCAAATTATTACAACCATGATTTACGTTACCATATCCATGAAATAGCTCTCTCCAATAAGATGTATATGGATAGCTATCCATTGAAAGATAACTGTCCATTTGCCACATTTTCACCTAGATTTTAAGTAAAAAGAAGAGAGAAGGAGGCATTGGTGGGGGAGGGGGGTGAAAAAAAGAGAGAACAATGTGAGTGGAGGAGTGAATAGTTTGTGAAAGTCTGCTGATAGGTGTGGGAGACCAAACATGTGTGCTTCATCTTTTGTTAGGAAGAAAACATTACTTGGGAGTGAAGAAATGAGGTAAGAGTTATCCAAAAACTTAACATAACCTAGCTAAGAACATGAGTGGGGTTGGTGTGTAGGTGGTGAGCTAGAAAAGGAGTTGAGACAATGTTAAGTATAGGCTGAATATATGTTAGTGGAGGCCAAATATACGTAAGCGGAGCTAGTGTGTGTAAGTGAAGTGGATCTAAAATATATGAATAGGGCTAGTGTGTGTGAGTGGAGAATAATATAACTGCTGAATAAGAAAAGAATAGGAAGTTTTGGCTGAAAGGAGGGTGAAATTTATGAGTCAATGGAGTGTTTGGCTGCTTGAAAATGGGAGGGGAAACTTAGACAATAGCGGGCAGACTACTCTCTTGATCATTTTCTAGTCGTTTTCCAACTAGAATGGAGGCTGTTGACGCTAATTCATATAGATTGGAGAAGGAAATGGAAGGTTAAATCACCTTACGTCGATTCAGAGGTGGAATCGATGATAAAAAGCACATTAAACGTATAGTATTGTGGATCGTTTTCTACTCTTTTTTTAGATTTTTACGTTATTTTGTATGGATTTATTAGATATTTGGATAATGATGGTTTTAATGGTCTATTCAATCATTTTTATGACTACACATAGTAGAACTTGAATGTGGTACGTACTAGTCATGTGGAAGATCGTTTGTAGCAACTAACTGTACTGAATCAATAGAAATAACGTAGCTTAAGTTAAATAGTCCATGCTTGTGTAATTATTACTTAAATTGATATGTTTTTCTTAATTGTAATGCCGTTGTTTGGATAAACTTAGAGAGCTTTCTCTAGGTTTCCCAATAGTTAAGGTTAATTAACAATTGCTTTGTAATTAACTAAAACTTAAGGAAAAATTGGAATTAATAGAGCTTGTTATTAATTCACGATCAATAGTCAAAAAGGAGGAGTAAAGATGATAACTCAATGAAATTTGTGAAATTGTGCTTAGGCTGAGATAAAACCAATGAATCAGTTTTCAATTTATTCATCGACTTTATCGTTTTGCTACAATTTAATTTGATTTATTTTCATAGATTCAATTTTATTTTGTTTTTAATTTGTTTCAAATTGAAAATCCCCTTATTTGCTTAAACAAATAATTTAGGAAAGTATTTGACATTAATCACTATGGGATTGACCTAGACTTATCGCTATCTATAGTTTAGTCTAGTTATTTTGGTAGTGTTATGATGTGCAATCAAAGAGGGTGAGCCATATAAAAATAATTGGATTAGGTTAACGAGAGTTAAGCAATCTAATCTACCACATGGTTAATCACATCAGTTTTTGTGCAGAGAGAGATCCTGTATGAGACCCGGTAGTTTAGTACAAATACCATAATTTAATTAGGGTTAATGATTTAAGGCCCGAGATTATAACTCAAGAGAGAGTAATTCCCCTTATGATAGTCTAAAACTGATAACCCAATACCACATAATTAGCTAGGTTAGCATTAGTGATAGGTAGAATCCCTCTCGTATAAGTTGGTAATTTCTCTTGACTAATTTCCATATTGACCTTTTGTGTTGTTCAATTTCAATTCTTGTTTTTTTGTTAATTTCTTGGGTTGAATTCCTGCAATCAAATTCCTGTGTTTATATTCTTATTTCAATTTTAATTTCACCTTATTGTTTCATTGAGCATTAGACACCTTAGAATTAGATTAGTTCATCCTTCTCGTGGGATCGACCCTTTAATTACTACAATTGATGACCCGTGCACTTACAGTATTTGAGGACTATAATTGTAAAGCTCGACGAACACGATCACCCTTACAACTCCAAGTGACTCAAGTTTGTTTCGGAATATGAGTTCATTTATGGGAAGGAGGATCTCCTATCTAAAAAGAACCTAAGAAGTGTAATATAAGTCTTTTTAAGCTTAACTCTTTTAGAGTTGTTATGATTTGTATTACTAGGCTTAGCATATAGGTTAAGTTGAATAGGAGTAAAGGAGGTAAGAGGAGGAGATTTCATTCCTAAAGGTAGGAAATTTTTAAACTCAAGGATTGACATTACTAGAAAAGAAAATAAGAGGATGCAAAGAAAAGGTTGATAGAAAATCTTAACAAAGGATAAATAAGAAAATGGAAATGAACAAGGTAGGAAAGTTAAAATAAGTAGATAGGTGTAAGAAACGAAAGCAAGAGTAATAAGAGAAGAGGCTTTATTAAGAATTAGGGAGAAGGAGTAATGAGGTAAGAAGAAAAAGCAAAGAATAGCAATAGATAGAGTAAGATTAAACATGTCTAGAAGAGTTCTATTCATGAGAGATCTTATAGAGAGAAGCTGAGGCTTCTCTCACTCCATATAATGTTGGTTTTTATTTTGCAAAGAATTATGAAAATATACGAATTATATTATTGATTGTTGTTTAAAAAATAATGCAAGGATCATACTATAGTACTTTATAGTATATCTTTTATTACATATAGGTTTAATGTTCAAAAAATTTGTTTGTTGACAATGAAAATAAGTTTTAGCAATTTAATAATGTTACCTCCATCTTTATTATTGTAAACTTTTAGTAAAATATTGTAAAAGTTTTAAAAAACTTGGGTCTAATATTTAAATAACATACCCTAAATTTCAAAAGCCACAATACTTCCTTAAGCATATAGCACTATCAGGAAAAGAAATTCATATGAAGATACTATAAAAAGTACAACGGCTTTATTCCTTACATGTTTGTGACATCCTAACTTTAATATGTGAATATTCAACAAAAGCTAGTATAAGTAATGCCATATCTTATTACATATCATAACACACATACATACAAAAAAATACCATTCTTATTTTTAAATGGTAAATAACTTCACTTTTATATAGGAATGGTTAAAATGAGTATTTGTGATAAATGTTTAGTTGTTTATATTTTTAAATTAATATTTAGTTCATTCTGTTTGTTTGTTTAAGTTTTGTTGGTATTTAATTCCTTTATATAGTTTTTTTAGGTTGTAATTCACTTAGTTATAGCAAAAGGAACAAATTGGAAGATGTTAGGAGTGATTTGGAGTTCTTTTAACTAAGTTTTGAAGATGCTAGAAAAACACTTGGGCACCAACACTCCCATGTTGGTATAAACATGCCTATATTGATGTTAATATGCCCATGTTAATGATAACATACCCATGTTTTATGCAAAATAAGTGGTATTAAAGTTCGACAGAGTTAAACGAACATCAATATGTGTATGCTGATGCCCATATTCACATTTTGAGCTTATTTTCATTCTAAATTTGAGGTTTTCATTATTTTTAATCAACACAACCACCAACATAGTCATGTTGATGATTGTGTACAACCTAGAATCCTAATTTTTTAATTATAAAAGGGAAAATTAAGGAAAAGAATAAGAAGGAAACCTCGAGAAACAAAAGGGAAATTATAGAATGGCACAAAACAATAGAAATATCCAAAAGAAATCCTTTTAGAGTAGATTTTTATCATTTTAGAATGATGTTTTTAGAGTTTTTAGGGATTTTGATCATTCTATGGTTGATTTTTTGCTTTTTCTTTAATGTTGATATTTTGTTTTCTATAAGTTTAAGATAAATTACTTTTGGGATTTGGATTAGATGAAATAAAAAATGGATTTTATATTTACTTTAATGTAATTTAGTTTATTCTTTAGTTTCATTGAGATTGAATTAAACATTCTTAATTATTCTTGAGTTAATATTGCTAACATATTAATTGATATTTGATTTTATGCAACTGAGATTAAGAAATCCTTTGTATGAATAGATCTATCATAATTAAAAGAAGTTGCATGTAAACCTAAAGATATGCCGATATAAATCTTTTGGATTAGGGTTAAACCTAGTGAAATATAGAAGGGATTTTTATTAATCAACATAAACTTAAGTGTTATTAGTTTATTTTCATTTATTTTAAATATGATTGATCAATATCCCCTTAATAGGCAGTTAGATATTAAAAAAAAGTAATTACTAATACTTATGCTCTCTATGGGATCGACCCTTGGTACTCTAAAACCTATACCATAAAATGATTAGTGTACTTGCCTTAGATAGCTAATAGATTAAAGGAATTGAGATAGTTACATTGTATATAGGTCCAACAAGTTTTTGGCATCATTGCCAAGGACTAGGATATTAGGAATACTTAATTTTTATTAATATAACAATTATTTTTCTTTTCTTTTCTCTTTATTTTTTGTTTATTTCTTTAATTTTATAGCTCTTTGTATCGGTCTTACGTTTGTGTCTTGTTTGCAGGATATGGGTATTCAATATCATAGCCACCAAATATACTAGAAGGATGGGGTGGATTGTATTCTTAGGGAGATTATGGTATGTCCTGACTTATGATAGCGTTAGAAACTTGGAATGAGAGGCATGTTGACATGTATTCAGAAGCTTAATCGACATCTATGGAAATTATGACATTTGTGGGGGTAACCACCCTAATTATGAACATCAAGCACTATACTATATATGGATTTTTATGACATTTATAAAGTAGCTATTACGAATTTATTTGGAATGATCATGCTTTATATGAATTTTTCAATAACAGTAACAAGAGGAGTATCGACATCTCAAGGATGTAGTTATGAAATTTGTTACTTCAACTGAGGTTACCCTTTATGAAACTAAAGAGCTAAGTGATCTATCAAGATAAATTGAGCTATACTTGAGGGAACATGTGAATATAATAACTTTATAGATTTGAGAGGAGCTAGATGATGAAGAAAAGGAAGAAATTATTATTCAAAAAAAGATAAAAGATGAAGAAAAGAAAGAACTTGTTGTACAAGGGGATCTTACTTCTCATATAATAAACTGTCAAATTCAACCAAAGGCTTAGGGAGTTTTACTATTATTGTTACATTAATAGTTTGTTAATAAAAAGAACATTAGTAAATTTACTTATCTTTATCAATTTGATATTATATGTGCTTATTATCTTGTATTATATAGGCTATTTGTAGGTTAATGAACCCAAGGATATAGTAAAACAAGTGGAACTAGGTCACTGAAAATATTTTTACATTGAAGTAATTGCTCGGAAGTCTAGTTATAAGACTAAAAAAGAAGCGTTAATTGGGAGGCAACCCAATAATTAGATGTTTTTGTTTTGAATGAGTATTTTGTAGGATTTTCATTATTAGTATGTGAATAAATAAGCATAAAAAATTTCACTTTGTTGGATTTGTAATAATAATAACATTGCAATTATAGAGTGGTGTTAATGTCCATTTGAATAGTGACCTATCTGAATAACCAAGGATATTTATAACTAGGTGTTACTCTCATGTCAAATGGCTATATGACTTTCCAAACAAGCTTTTAAATGCTCATATGATGTTTAAATTTAATGTTTTGTTCTTAATAAGGGGTATAAAATTGTTTAAAGGTTTTAACATTCTTTTCATTTATGTTCATTTTATGTATTTGATGGAATGGCGTGAATATGTTAAAATTTAAAGATTTGTGGAGTGAATTAGATTGATTTATAATTTGATGCATATAACTAAGTCCTTAACAATTTTATTGAACTTTATAATTGAATGAATAATAGAGAATCTTGATGTTTTTAATGCTTTCTTAAGAGTTGTTTCCTATTAAATTAAGAGTAAAAAAATTACTTTGCTTGAGGAAAAGAAAATGCTTAAGTATGGGGGAGTTTGATGAATGCTTAATTGTTCATATTTTTACGTTTATATTTAGTGCATTTTGTTTATTCATTTTAGTTTTTTATTTTTTGGTTTTTAATTCATTAATATTATATTTTTAGGTTATAATTCACTTACTTGGAGTAAAAGGAATGAATTGGGACATACAAATAATTCGTTCATATTGTGTTTGAGAAGAACCAATTTGGTTTCATACTAAGAAGGTCCACAGTATAAGCTACATACCTCCTTAGAAGATTAATGGAATATTACAGGGGTTATTAGGGATGCATGAAGGTTTAAAGACCAGAGTAAGTATCACAAAAGAATAGACATATTGGTATCGTGCTACACTAAGGTTCCTCGTTAAACACCTTCCTATTTGTAGTAGTGATGAATGAGCTTACCAAGAATATCCAAGGGGATTTGTCTTGGTGTATGTTTTTTGCTGGTGACATTACTTTAGTAGATGAGACAAAAGAGGGTGTAAATGTCAAGCTAGAACTTTGGAGCGATATACTAAAGTCGAAGGGCTTTAAATTGAGCAAGAGTAAGACTGAGTACTTAAAGTGTAATTTTCAAGCCATAAGGCGGCATCTGATGTGGAGGTAAAGATTGGTTCAGAAGTTATATCAAAGAAAGAGTTTTTACACACCTGGTATCCATCATCCAAAGCAATAGCAAGATCGACAAAGATACAATTCATTGTATCAAATTAGAGTGGCTCACATGGAAGGGTACATAAGGAGTTTCATATGACAAGAAGAAACCACTAAAGTCAAAAGGTAAATTTTACTGTTTAGCAATTAGGTTGGTCATGCTCTATAAGGAGGAATGTTGGGCCATCAAATAGGTACATAGCCATAAGTTAATAGTAGCAGAGATGAGGATGCTCTATTGAATGTGTATCCTTACTAAAAGAGATAAGTTTAGGAATATAGTGGTAAGAGATAAAATAAGGGTGGATAATATTAATGAAAAATTAAGGTAGATAAGGCTTAGAAAAATTGGGTTTTATGTATGAATGATCTTATTCTTATTATCATTTGATTGTTTATGTATGAACCCATAGCTAGAATTTCAATATAATTCATAATTGTTATATTTGAGATTCATTTGTAGTGACTAATGGTTCGTAGTAATTATGGATTAGTTAACCTAGGTTAAATAACCTAACCGATGTGGTTGTTGCTTAGATGGTCTATTTTCCTAATTCATTAGGTGGCTGTCTAATTAAATCTAGAGGTTGTATCCTAGGTTTTTTGACGTTTAGGTTTAATCAATGAGTGTCTTTTAACTAAACACGACTTAAGGGAAAACTAGGATTAACAGAGCTTGATGTTAATCTACAAACAATAGTTGCTAGGAGAGATTTGAGAACAATAAATTAATAAAGTACATTTAACTGGGTGTAGGTCAAGATTAAACCAAAGAACCAGACTTCCAAAAAATTCATCACTGTCATCATTTTTCATGTTTTCTTTTATTTTCTTTTATTAGTCTAGTTTTGTTTTATTTTCTTATTTCAAAACCAAACTAAACCCTTAAACCTAAACACTAATTATTTTCATTAAAAAAGCTAGCCGAATACTCTCAATGGGATTGATCTAGACTTACTACTACTACAGTTCTAGGTTTAGTTTTTTTTACCTAGTGTTACGACGCGCTACATCATATAGCATCCTCAACTATGTGTCTTAATTGGAGAAGTTGATTTAGGAGGAAAGATTGTGAAGCTTTTTTCTTAATTTCCCATATGCTTTTGCCTTAGAAAAAGTACGAGTGAAGCCATCTAAGCTATAAAGAACGCCTGTCTTCAAGGATCTACCAAAATCTCTTCAGTAGGAGTGTTTAGTTGACGAGTTTTATTAGAAATATGTTTAGCCCTCCTTCATGTTTTGGATAACAGATGTCTACCCATTTCACCTTGACACTACCTTTAGCACCATTTGAGTAATTCCATAGAAAATCCTTGAAAAGATGCTTAATTAATTATATATAAAACTTGCTCAACACTAAAAGGCTTCAAGAGATTTTCTTTCAAGTCCTGATTCTTGTCATAAGAAGTGAAGGATTTTAGTACATTCACAGAAGTGTGAATGAAAATGCTCTGAATAAGTAAGTCCTCATAAAAGCTATATGAAATCTCACTAATTTTTTCTTTCATTTTCCTTACATACAAGTTATAAATGCTTAATAAACTATGTTTTTAGCTCGATATTTAGTGCATTTTGCTTCACTATTTAAGATCCTTTTATATCTTTTGGTATTTTTTTTTCTAGTGTTTTATAAGGTCTTAATTTCCTTTATAGATTACAAGGAGAATAATTAGTGAGAAATTAGGTCATAAAAAGGAGTAATTGGAGTTGTCTTAGAGGTACATACCTGTGCTATGAAGGATTCACATATGTAAGTCATATTTACAAATGTGTGAGGGATTGTGAATGTCTCTGTGAGCGTGAACAACTTAAAAGATGTTGTTTTGCCTATATGAAATCAGACATACGTATCTAAGCATGTATATGTGATATGTGTTTAAATTTTGATCTATTTTATCTTCCACACTTAGTGATTAATATCTTAGAAATGCTTAAGATGCTCACTTTGATTCATATTTAATTTTAGGTACATTTTGAAAGTGAAGGAATTAAAGTGACCTAAAAGCATGCTCATTTAAGTCATCTTTTCAATTTCTATACTCTTTGTCTTCATGAAGCAAAGAATGGGAAGATGAGGAAACCTAACGTGAGTGCATGGTATACACACTAGCTGTCCATTTTGCTACATCAAAAACCTAACTATCCATGTAAGATGTCTTATGAAAAAAAAATACGTGGCAAAGCTTGTAGGATAAGACAAAAAGTGGATAGCAATATGAGGTAATGCTCTTCAGTTTTGAAATTCCACCTATCCAAATGATTCTTACTTTTGGAAACCTAGTTGAAAGGAGAGGGGTAATGAAATAAGAAAGAAAAGAAAGAGTGTGTCAAATGAGGAGCGTGTCAGCTGGGGAGTGTGTCAGCTAGAGAGGTTGGAGAAGGGAGAACTGAAGCTAGAGTGAAGGAAACATGAAAGGAGTTTCTTCATTTAAGTTTCAACATAGTTAGGGGCTAAAAGAGAGAAAAAAAATGAGGAACAGCTGAAAGAAAGAAGTGATGACCAAAGCTCCCTCTTTGTTAGAGAGTGAAGAAAACATGAGTGAGGATAGTTTCATTTGAGTTGTTAACGTAGATAGGCAAGGTTGAAGTAGAAAAGAAAAAAAATGCGTGAGATATAAGGGAGCAATCGAGAGCTACATGAGAGTTGCGTGAAACAAAATAAAAGAGAAGAGAAAGCTTAAGGTAGGGAAAGAGAAACGTGAACAGGTAGGTGGACCAAAAACTCTCATATTAAATTATCCCATCAAGCTCCAGTGACAGAGGAGTGGCTATAAAAACAAAAATAGAGGTGGCAATAAAGAAAATAAAAGGGCTTGTGGCAGGAACTTTGGTTGTCATTCTTTCTTCAATTATTTCATATAAATGGAAGCTATTAAGGCTAATTGTTGGAGCTTAAAGATGGAAATGGAAGGCTAAATGTATTGTTATCTATTCTCTTTTTAGATTGTTACGTTATTTTGAATGAATTGATTAGGTATTTGAATAATTATGGTTTTAATGCTCTATTAAAAAAATTTTATGACTACCCATTGCTATATCTTGAATGTGATACATATTAGTCATGTGAAAGATTGTTTGTAGCAACTAACGGTATTGAATTGATAGAAATAATGTAGCTTAAGTTAAATAGTCCATTCTTGCGTGATCATTGCTTAAATTGATATGATTTTCTTAATTGTAATGTTGCTTTCCAGATAAACTTAGAGAGCTTGTTCTAGGTTTCCCGATAGTTAGGGTTAATTAACGAGCGCTTCGTAATTAACTAAAACTTAAGGAAAAACCAGAATTAACAGAGCTTGTTATTAATTCACGATCAATAGTCAAAAAGGGAGTAAAGACGATAATCAACGACATTTTTGAAATTGTGCTTAGGCTGAGATGAAACCAATGAATCGTTGTTCAATTTATTCATCGACTTTATTGTTTTGCTACAGTTTAATTTGACTTATTTTTATAGATTCAATTTTATTTTATTTTTATTTTGTTTCAAATTGAAAATCCCACTATTTACTTAAACTAATAATTTAAGAAAGTATTTGATATTAATCCTTGTGGGATTGACCTAGTCTTATTGCTATCTATAGTTTAGTTTAGCTATTTTGGTAGCATTACGACGCACTACCAATTTTGACGTTGTTGCTGGGAATTATTATTCTTTACTTTTTTTATTTTTTTGTTTTATTTTGTTATCTTTATTTTGATTTTGACTTTTGATTAATTTCTTTTCTTGTTTGGTTAGTTTCAGTGCATGATACGATCTTTTCATACTAGTGAATTAAAATTTGATCCAGAACTTGAAAGAACGATACGTAGAACGAGAAGACAAGTTGCAGAAAGTTTCGAGGATCCATCATCATCTAATAGGAAACTTGATTCATCACAAGGAATTCAAATAGTTTTAGATTTACTTTCTAATTCTTCCAGTGATTCCATTTCTGAAATTGATTCTAACATGGCACGTCAAAATAATGATTGCACTTTTGAGTAGTTAGCTGCTCCTGATTTTAACCATTAACCCTTTTGTATTGATTTTCCTACTATTCATATTGCTTTTGAGCTTAAATATGGTCTAATTCACCTTTTGCCTACTTTTTGTGGTACGTCAGGTGAAGATCCTCACAAAAATCTCAAAGAGCTCCACGTGGTCTGTTCTAGCATGAAGCCAACTGGAGTACAAGAAGAGCAAATTAAGTTAAGAGCATTCACATTCTCGTTGGGGATATTGCCAAGGATTGGCTTTACTACTTT
>JAOTAY010006382.1:0-15407 GCA_025629805.1 Erythroxylum baracoense
TTGCCCATTGACGATGTTACAATGTGCTATTTTTCCAACCAAACGTGCCTAGAAAATGTCTCAATGGGTTCTTATGCCTACCAAAGGTGCCTAGTGACCATGCCAACAGGCTATTTTGCCCACCGAAGGTGTCTAATGATCATGCAACCGTGGTGTTTTTCTAACCAAAGGTGTGCCAATGGGCTAATTTTCCCACCTAAGGTGTCTAGTGAACTTCCCATTGGACTTTTTTTCCCATCGAAGGTCCCTAGTGACTATGCCTACATGTTATCTTGCCCAACGGCCTGTTTTTCCCACTGAAGATGACTAGCAACTGTGCCAACGGGCTATTTTGCCCACCCAAGGTACCTAGCGACCATGCCAACATACTGTTTTTCCCATAAATGGTGCCTAGCAAAGGTGTCAACGGGCTGTTTGGCCAACCGAAGGTGAGCCAATAGGCTATTTTTTCCACTGAAGATGCCCAATGGTCTGTTTTGCACAACGAAGGTGCCTAGCGATCATGTCAATGGGCTATTTTGCCTATTGAAGGTGCCAACGATCTTGCCAACTTGTTTTTTTCCCACTAAAGGTGTGCCAACAGGGTGTTTTTTCTGCCGAAGGTGCCTAAGGACGATGCCAATTAACTATTTTGCCCAGCAAAGGTGTGTGAACAGGCTATTTTTCCTAACAACAATACCTAGCGAACGTTCCAATAGGCTATTTTGCCCACCGAAGGTGTGTCAATGGGTTGTTTTCCCCATTGAATGTGTCCAACGGTCAATTATGCCCACTGGAGGCTCCTAGCGACTGAGCTAACGGACTATTTTGCTCACTAAACGTGCCTAGCGATCGTGCCAACGTGTTATTTTTCCCACCGAAGGTCTGCCAACATGTTGTTTTTTCCATCACAGATGCCTAACGACTTTGTCATCGGGCTATTTTGCCTGCTGAAGGTATGCCAATGGGCTGTGTTTCCCACCAAAGATGTGCCAATGGGCTGTTTTATCGATCGAAGGTGCGCCAATGGGCTGTGTTTTCCACGAAAATTGTGCCAACGGGTTGTGTTGCCCATTAAAGATGTCCAAATGTACAGTTTTCCCACCGAAGGTGCCTAGCAAATCGGTCAACGAGTTGTTATGGCCACCAATGGTGCCTAGCAACCATGCCAACGGGCTATTTTACCCACTGAATGTGTCTAGCGATCATATAACCATGGTGTCTTTCCCACCAAAGGTGTGCCAACGAGCTATTTGTCCTACCTACGGTGCTTAGCGAACAACCCAACGGGTTATTTTGCCCATCGAAGCTCCATAGCAACCATGTCAACGAGCTATTTTTCCGAATGGGCTATTTTTCCTATCAAAGATGCCTAGCAACCGTGCCAGTAGGCTATTTTGCCCACCGAAGGTGCCTAGCAACCATGCCAATGGGTTGCTATGCCTACTAAAGGTGCCTAGCAACCATGCCAACGGGTATTTTGCTCACCGAAGGTGATTAGCGATCGTGCAACCTTGGTGTTTTTCTGCCAAAGGGGTGCCAACGGGCTAATTTTCCCACCTAAGTTCCCAAGTGAACATCTCAACGGACTATTTTGCCTATTGAAGGTCCCTAGCGACCACGCCAACGTGCTACTTTGCCCAACGGGCTGTTTTTTCCATCGAAGAAGCCTAACAACCACACCAACGGGCTATTTTTCCCACTAAAGATGCCTAGCAACCATGCCAACGTGATATTTTTCCCACCAAAGGTGCCTAGCGAAGGTGTCAACTGGCTGTTTTGTCAGCTGAAGTTGTGCCAACGGTCCATTTTATCCACTAAAGGTGCCCAATGTTCTATTTTGCCTATCGAAGGTACCTAACAATCATGCCAATAGGTTATTTTGCCTATTGAAGGTGCCTAGCGACTGTGCCAACATGCTATTTTCCCCACTGATGGTGTGCCAACGGACTATTTTTTCTACCGAAGGTGCCTAGCGACATTGCCAACAAACGGTTTTGCTCTCAAAAGGTTTGCGAACGGGATATTTTTTGCAACGACAGTGCCTAGCGAATGTTCCAACGGGCTATTTTGCCCACCAAAGGTGTGCCAACGGTCTTTTTTTCCACTGAAGGTGCACAACGGTCAAATTTTCCCACCGAAGGTGCCTAGTGACTGTGCTAACGGGATATTTTGCCCACCAAATGTGCCTAGCGACTGTGCTAACGTGCTATTTTTCTGACTGAAGGGGTGCCAACATGCTATTTTTCCCATCGAAGATGCCTAGCGACTGTGCCATCGGGCTATTTTGCCTGCCGAAGGTGTGCCAATGGATTGTACTTCCCAGCAAAGAAGTGCCAATGGGCTGTTTTGACCGCAGGTGTGCCAATGGGCTGTGATTCCCACCAAAGATGTGCCAACGATCTGTGTTGCCCACTAAAGGTGTCACAATGTGCTATTTTTCCCACCGAAGGAGCCTAGCAAATGTGTCAGCGGGTTGTTATGCCTACTAAAGGTGCCTAGCGACCACGCCAATGGGCTATTTTACCCACCGAAGGCTTCTAGCTATTGTGCAACCGTGTTGTTTTTCCAACCAAAGGTGTGCCAACGGGCTATTTTTCCCACCTAAGGTGCCTAGTGAACATCCCAGCAGGCTATTTCACCCATCGAAGCTCCCTAACGACCATGTCAATGTGCTATTTTACCCAACGTGCTATTTTTCCCAATGAAGATGCCTAGCAACCGTGCCAACAGGCTATTTTTCCCACCGAAGGTGCCTAGCGACCATGCCAACTTACTGTTTTTCCCACCGAAGGTGCCTAGCAAATGTGTTAGTGGGCTGTTTTGCCAACCGAAGGTGTGCCCATGGGCTGTGTTTCCTACCAAAGGTGTCCAACGGGCTATGTTTCCCACCGAAGGTTCCCAACGGGCTGTGTTTCCCACCAAAGGTGTGCCAATGGGTTGTTTTTATCGACTGAAGGTGTGCCAATGGGCATTTTTTCCACTGAAGGTGGCCAATGGTCTATTTTTCCCACCGAAGGTGCCTGGGGACCATGCCAATGGGCTATTTTGCCTACCGAAGGTACCTAGTGACTGTGCTAATGTGTCCTTTTTCTCACTAAAGGTGTGCCAATAGGCTATTTTTTTCCACCGAAACTGCCTAGCCACAGTTCCAACGGACTGTTTTGCCCACCAAAGGTGTGCGAACTAGCTGTTTTCCCCACTGACAATGCCTAGCAAACGTGCCAATGGGCTATTTTGCCAACTGGAGATGTGCCAATGGGCTATTTTGCTAACCAAAGGTGTGCCAACGGGCTATTTTTTCCACTGAATGTGCCCAATGCTCTATTTTTTCCACCGTAGGTGTGCAAACGGTTTGTTTTTCCTACCAAAGGTGCCTAGCGAACTTGTCAATGGGCAGTTTTGCTCGTAGAAAGTGCTTAGTGACCGTTCTAACAAGTCATTTTACCCACCAAAGGTGCCTAGCAATTGTGGCAATATGCCATTTTTACCACTGAGGGTGGGCCAACGGACTATTTGTCCCATCAAAGATGCCTAGCGACCGTGTCAATGGACTGCTTCACCCAACGAAGGTGCATAGCGAACGTTCAATTGGGCTGTTTCCCGCACCGAAGGTGTGCTAACAGGCTATGTTTGCCACCGAATGTGTGCCAACAGGCTGTTTTACCCATCGAAGGTGTGCCAACGTGTTACTTTTTCCACTAAAGGTGTCCAATTGTCTATTTTGCCCACCGAAGTTGTGCAAATGGGCTATTTTTCCTATCAAAGATGCCTTGCAAACTTGCCAACAAGTAATTTTTCCTACCGATGGTGCTTAGCGATTATGCCATTAGGATTTTTTGCCTGTCAAAGGTGTGCCAACGAGCTATGTTTCCCACCAAAGATGAGCCAACAGTCTGTGTTGCCTATTAAAGGTGTCACAATGTGCTGTTTCTCCTACTGAAGGTGCCCAGCAAATGTGTCAGCAGGTTGTTATGCCCATCAAAGGTGCGTAGCGACCATGCCAATGGGCTATTTTGCCCACTTAAAGTGTCTAGCAATCGTTCAACTGTGGTGTTTTTCCCACCAAAGGTGTGCCAATGGGTTATTTTTCCCCCCTAAGGTGCCTAGCGAACATCCCAATGGACTATTTTGCCCTTCAAAGCTCCCTAGCGACCATGTCAACTTGTTATTTTGCCTAACGGGCTATTTTTACCACTGAAGATGCCTAACAACTGTGCCAACTGGCTATTTTTCCCACCGAAGGTGCTTAGGGACCATGCCAAGTTGTTGTTTTTCCCATCAAATGTGCCTAGCGAACGTGTCAACGTGCTATTTTGCCAATCGAAGGTGTGCAAACGGGTTGTGTTTCCCACCGAAGGTGTGCAACGGGCTGTGTTTCACACCGAAGGTGTCCAACATGCTATGTTTCCCACCAAAGGTGTGCCAATGGGTTGTTTTACCGACCGAAGGTGTGCCAATGGGCTGTTTTTTCGATTGAAGGTGGCCAATGGTCTGTTTTGCCCAACGAAGGTGCCTAGAGACCATACCAATGGGTTATTTTACGTACTGAAGGTCCCTAGCGATCGTGCCAACGTGCTATTTTTCCCATTAAAGATGTGCCAACAGGCTATTTTTTCCACCCAAGCTGCTAGTCACAAAGCCAACGGACTATTTTTCCCACGAAAGGTGTGTGAACTGGCTATGTTTTCCCCTGAAGGTGCCCAACGAGCTATGTTTCCCATCAAAGGTGTGCCAACAGGCTATCTTGCCCACCGAAATTGTGTCAATGTGTTATTTTTTTCCACTTAAGGTACCCAACGGTCAATTTTGCCCACCGTAGTTGCCTAATGACTATGCTAACAGGCTATTTTTCCCATTGAAGGTGCCTAGCGACCATGCCAATATGTTGTTTTCCCATTAAAGGTGTGCAACCATGCTATTTTTCCCATCGAAGATGCTTATTGACTGTGCCATTGGGCTATTTTGCCTTCTGACGGTGTGCTAACAGTTGTGTTTCTCACCAAAGATGTGCCAACGGGCTGTTTTCCTATTCGAAGGTGTGCCAATGGGCTATTTTTTCCACTGAAGGTTTCCAATGGTCTGTTTTACCCACTGAAGGTGTGCAAACGGGTTGTTTTTCCCAACCAAGGTGCCTGCCTAATGTGTCAGTTGGTTATTCTGCACATTGAAGTTTTGCCAACGGGCTATTTTTTACGTTGAAGGTGCCCAATGGTCTATTTTGCCCACCAAAGGTTCCTAGCGACCTTGCCAACGAGTCATTTTGCCCACTGGAGATGCCTAGCTACTATGTCAACATGTCATTTTTCCCCCCGATGGTGTGCGAATGGGTTGTTTTTCCTATCGAAGATGCCTAGCGATCCTGCCACCAGGTTGTTTTTCCCACCCAAGGTGGATAGCGAACTTGAAATCTGATTGTTTTGCCCACCAAAGGTGTGCCAACGAGCGGTGTTTCCCACCTATTGTGTGCCAACGGGCTGTGATTCCCATCAAATGTGTGCCAACGGGTTGTTTTACCAACCGAAGGTGGGCCAATAGGCTATTTTTTCCACTGAAGGTGCCCAATGGTCTGTTTTGTCCACCGCAGGATTGCAAACGGGTTGTTTTTCCTACAGAAGGTGCCTAGCAAAGTTGCTGCAACTATTCTAGCAAGTCATTTTACCCACTGAACATGCCTATCGACCGTGCCAATGGGTTGTTTTTCCTAACAAAGGTACATAGTGAGCATGCAATTGGGCTATTTTACCCACTGAAGGTGTGTCAATGAGTTGTGTTTTCCCACCAAATGTGTGCTAATAGGCTGTGTTTCCCATTGAAGGTGTGCCAACGTTCTATTTTTTTCATTGAAGGTGCCCAATGGTCTATTTTGCCCACCGAAGTTGTGCAAATGGGCTGTTTTCCCTAACAAAGGTGCCTAGCAAACTTGCCAGCGGGCAATTTTTCCCACCAATGGTGCCTAGCGAACATGCTAAAGGGGCTATTTTGCCTTGTGTAGCAACCGTGCCAACGTGTCGTTATTCCCACCTTAGGTGTGCCAATGGGTTGTTTTTCCCATCGAAGATGCCTAACGACCGTGCCAATGGGCTATTTTTCACACCGAAGGTGTATAACGAACGAGCCATCGACCTATTTAACCCACCGAAGGTGTGCCAACGGGCTGTATTTCCCATCGAAGGTGTTCCAACGGGTTGTGTTTCCCACTGAAGGTGTGCCAACAGGCTGTGTTTCCTACCAAAGGTGTGCTAATGGGCTATGTGGCCCACTAAAGGTGCCTAACGGGCTGTTTTTCCCTCTGAAGATGGCCAACGAAATGTTTTGCCCATCGAAGGTATGCAAAAGGGTTGTTTTTCCACTGAAGATGCCCAATGGTTTGTTTTTCCCACTGAAGATGCCTAGCGACTGTGCTAACGGGCTATTTTACCCATTGATGATGCATAGCGACCGTGTGAACGTGTCATTTTTCCCATCGAAGGTGTGCCAACGGGCTATTTTACCCAACGAAGGTGTGTGAACGAGCTATTTTTCCTACCAAAAGTGCCTAACGAATGTGCCAATGGGTGGTTTTGCCCCCTGAACGTATACCAACGGGCTTCTTTTTCCACTGAAGGTGCCCAATGGTTTGTTTTGCCCACCGAAGGTGTCTAACGATCACACTAACAGGTTATTTTGCCCACGGAAGGTGCCTAGCGACCATAAGAACATGCCATTTTTCCCACCGAAGGCATGCCAATAGGTTATTTTCTCATCGAAGAAGATGCCTAGTGACTGTGCCTATGGCAAACGTGTCAATGAGTTGTTATGCCCACCAGAGGTGCCTAGCGACCATGTCAACCGACTATTTTTCCCACCGAAGGTGTCTAGCAATCTTGCAACCGTGTTGTTTTTCACACCAAAGGTGTGCCAATGGGCTAATTTTCCCACCTAAAGTGCCTAGCGAACTTCCCAATGGCTATTTATCCCATCAAATGTCCGTAACGACCATGCCAATGTGCTATTTTGCCCAACCAGTTGTTTTTCCCACCGAAGATGCCTAGCAACTGTGCCAATAGGCTATTTTACCCACCGAAGATGCTTAGCAACCATGCCAATGTGCTATTTTTCCCACCAAAGGTGCCTAGTGAGGATGTCAACGGGCTATTTTTCTAATCGAAGACGTGCCAACGGGTTGTTTTCTCCATTGAAGGTGCCCAATGGTCTATTTTACCCACCGAAGGTGCCTAGCGATCATGTCAATGGGCTATTTTGCCCACTGAAGGTGCCTAGTGATCATGCCAATGTGATGTTTTTCCCACTAAAGGTGTGCCAAAAAGTTGTTTTTCACCAAATGTGCCTAGCAACATTGCCAATGGACTGTTTTGCTTACCAAAGGTGTGCGATGGGGTTGTTTTTCCCATCGACGGTGCCTAGTGAATGTTCCAACAGGCCATTTTGCCCACTGATGGTGTGCCAACGGGCTGTTTATACAACTAATGGTGCCCAACGGTCAATTTTGCCACGTGCCTAGTGACTGTGCTAACAGGCTATTTTGCCCACTGAAGGTGCCTAATGACCGTTCCAATGGGTAGTTTTTCCCACCGAAGGTGTGCCAATGTGCTACTTTCCCCATCGAAGATGCCTAGCGACTGTGCCATCAGGCTATTTTACCTGCCGAAGGTGTGCTAATGCACTGTGTTTCTTACCAAAGATGTGCCAATGGGCTGTTTTGCAGGCCAAAGGTGTGCCAATGGGCTGTGTTTCCTACCAAAGATGTGCCAACAGGATGTGTTGCCCATTAAAAGTGTCACAATGTGCTGTTTTCCCACCAAAGGTACCTAGCAAACGTGTCAATTAGTTGTTATGCCCACCAAAGGTGCCTAGTGACCATGCCAATGTGCTATTTTGCCCACTGAAGGTGTCTAGCGATCGTGCAACCGTGCTGTTTTTCCCACCAAAGGTGTGCCAACGGGCTATTTTTCCCACCTAAGATACCTAGAGAACATCCTGATGGGCTATTTTGCCCATTAAAGCTCCGTCATGACCAGGTCAATGTTCTATTTTGCCTAATGGGCTGTTTTTCTCACCAAAGATGCCTAGCAACCTTTCCAATAGGCTATTTTCCCATCAAAGGTGCCTAGCGACCATGCCAACTTGTTGTTTTTCCCACCGAAGGTTTTTAGCAAACCTGTCAATGGGTTGTTTTTCTCACCAAAGGTGCATAGTGAACGTGCCATCGTGCTGTTTTACCCACCAAAGGTGTGTCAACGGGCTGTGTTTCCCACCAAAGGTGTGGCAATGGGTTGTGTTTCCCAACAAAGGTGTGTGAATGGTCTATTTGGCCATTGAAGTTGCCTGATGGGCTCATTTTCCCTCTGAAGGCGCCCAACAGATAGTTTTGCCCACCGAAGCTGTGCCAAAGGGCTCTTTTTTCCACTCAAGGTGCTTAATGGTATGTTTTGCACACTGAAGGTGTCTAACGACTGTGCTAATGGGCTATTTTGCCTATTGAAGCCTAGCGACCGTGCCAACGTGCTATTTTTCCCACTGAAGGTATGCCAAAAGGCTATTTTTTCCACCGAAGGTGCCTAACCATAATGCCAATGGACTGTTTTGCCTAGTAAAGTTGTACGAACGGGCTCTTTTTCCCGCTGTCAGTGCCTAGCGAACGTGTCAACGTGCTATTTTGCTAACCAAAATTATGCCAATGAGCTGTTTTTTTTGGGTAAAGATGCCCAATGGTTAATTTTGCCCACTGTAGGTGCCTAGTGACTGTGCTAACGGGTTGTTTTTCCTAATGAAGCTGCCTAGTGACCATGCCAACGTGCTATTTTTCCCATCGAAGCTGTGCCAACCCGTTGTTTTCCCCATCAAAGATGCCTAGCGATTGCGCCATCAAGCTATTTTGCCCAACGATGATATGCCAAAGGGCTATTTTGTCAGTTGGTATGTTTTCCCCACCGAACGTGTGCGAACAAGTTGTTTTTCCCACCCAAGGTGCCTGGCGAACACTCCAACAAGTTGTTCTACGCACCAAAGTTATGCCAACAGGCTGTTTTTTCCATTGAAGGTGCCCAACAGTCCGTTTTGCACACAACAGGTGCCTAGTGACCGTGCTAACAAGCTATTTTGCCCACCGAAGGTGCTAGCGATTGTGCCAACATGCCATTTTTCCCATCGAAGGTATGCCAACGGGATTCTTTTCCCAATCGAAGATGCCTAGTGACCGTGCTAATGCACAGTTTTTCCTACTGAAGGTGCATAACAAAAATGCAATCGAGCTATTTTACCCACCGAAGGTGTGCCAACGGGTTGTCTTTCCCACTGAAGGTGTGCCAACGAGCTGTGTTTCCCACCGAATGTGTGCCAACAGGTTGTTTTGTCGACTAAAGGTGTGTCAATAGGTTATTTTTTCCACATAAGGTGCCCAATGGCCTATTTTACTCACCGAAGGTGTGCGAATGGGCTATTTTTCCTAACAAAAGTGCCTAGCGAACTTGCCAACGTGCAAATTTTCCCAGCGAAGGTGCCTAGGGAATGTGCTAACGGGCTATTTTGCCTAACGAAGGTGCCTAGTAACTTTGCCAATGTGCCTTTTTTCCCACCGAAGGTATGCCAATGGGTTGTTTTTCCTATCGAAGATGCCTAGCAAACATGCCAATAGGCTATTTTTCCCACCAAAGGTGTATAGCAAACCTACCACCAAACATGCCAATGAGCTGTTTTACCCACTGAAGTTGTGCCAATGGGCTGTGTTTCCCACTGAAGGTGTGCCAACGGGCTATTTGGCCCATTGAAGGTGCCTAACGGGCTCTTTTTTCCTCTGTAGGAGCCCAACGGACTGTTTTGCCCACAGAAGGTGTGCCAACGGGCTGTTTATTCCACTGAAGATGCCTAATGGTCTGTTTTACTCACCGAAGGTGCCTATCGATTGTGCTAACGGGCTATTTTACCCACTGAAGATGCATAGCAACCTGGCCAACTTGTCATTTTTCCCACCAAATATGTGCCAATGTGCTGTTTTACCCACCGAAGCTTTAGGAACGAACTATTTTTCCTACCAAAGTTGCCTAGAGAATGTGCCAAAGGGCGGTTTTGCCCACTGAAGGTATGGCAACGGGCTATTTTTCCACTGAAGGTGCCTAGCGATTGTGCTAATGGGCTATTTTGCCCACCAAAGGTGCCTAGCGACCATACGAACGTTTCGTTTTTCCCACCGAAGGTGTGCCAACAGGCTATTTTTCCCATCGAAGTTGCCTAGCGATCGTGCCAACAGGTTGTTTTTCCTACCGAAGGTGCCCAGCGACCATGCCAACGTCCTATTTTGCCCAACGACTTATTTTCCCACTGAAGATACCTGACGATCATGCCAATAGGATATTTTTCCCACCGAAGGTGCCTAGCGACATTGCTAACGTGTTGTTTTTCCCACTGAAGGTGCCTAATGACCATGCCAACGTGTTGTTTTTCCCATCAAAAATGTTCCAACGGGATGTCTTTCTCACCGAAGGTGTGCCAACGGGATGTGTTTCCCACTGAATGTGTGCCAAGGGACTATTTTCCCGACCGAAGGTGTGTCAGTGGGTTGTTTTTTCCACTAAAGTTGCCCAATGGTCTATTTTGCTCACCGAAGGTGTGGGAATGGGCAATTTTTCCAAACAAAGGTGCCTAGTGAGCTTGCCAAACTACAGTTTTTCCCATCTAAGGTACCTAGCGAACGTACTACTGGGCTATTTTGCCCACCAAAGGTGCCCAGCAACTGTGCCAATTTGTCGTTTTTTGCACCGAAGGTGTGCCAATGGGTTGTTTCTCCTTTCGAATATGCCTAGGAACAGCACCAACGGGCTATGTTTCCCATTGAAGGTATGCCAACGGGCTATTTGGCCCACTAAAGGTGCCTGACGGGCTCTTTTTCCCTCTAAAGGCCTAACGGACTATTTTTTCCACAAAAAGTGTTCCAACGGGCTGTTTATTCCACTGAAGGTGCCCAATGGTTTGTTTTGCCCATCAAAGGTGTCTAGCGATTGCGCTAATGAGTGGTGTTTCCCATCGATTGTGTGCTAATGGGCTGTGTTTCCCACCGAATGTGTGCTAACAGTCTGTTTTGCCAATGGAAGGTGTGCCAATGGGCTATTTTTCCCAATGAAGCTGCGTAGTGAACGTGTAATCGGGCTATTTTACCTACCGAAAATGTGCCAACTGGCTGTCTTTCCCATCAAATGTGTGCTAACAGGCTGTGTTTCCCACCGAATGTTGCCAACAGGCTATTTTGCCAATCAGAAGTGTGCCAACGAGATATTTTTTCCTCTGAAGGTGTGGAATGGTTTGTTTTGCCCACCGAAGTTGTGCGAATGGGCTATTTTTCCTAACAAAGGTTCTTAGCAAACTTGCCAACAGGTAATTTTCCCACTGATGGTGCCTATCAACTATGCCATCAGGCTATTTTGTCTACTGAAGGTGTCCATCGGGCTATGCTTCCCACCAAAGAGGTGCCAATGGACTGTTTTGACCGAAGGTGTGCCAATAGGTTGTGTTTCCCACCAAAGATGTACTAATGGTCTGTGTTGCCCATTAAAGGTGTCACAATGTGTTGTTTCTCCCACTTAAGATGCCTAGCAAATGTGTCAGCGGGTTGTTATGCCCATCAAAGGTGCTTAGCGACCATGCCAATGTGCTATTTTGCCTACCGAAGGTGTCTAGCGATTGTGCAACCGTGGTGTTTTTCCCGCCAAAGGTGTGCCAACAGGCTATTTTTCCCACCTAAAGTGCTTAGCGAACATCCCAATGAGCTATTTTGCCCTTCGAAGCTGCCTCGCGACCATGTCAATGTGCTATTTTACCCAACGGGCTATTTTTGCCACCGAAGATGCCCAACAATAGTGCCAACTGGCTATTTTGCTCACTGAAGGTGCCGAACGACCATGTCAACTTGCTGTTTTTCCCATCGAAGGTGGCTAGTGAACATGTCAACGGGCTATTTTCCCAACCGAAGGTGTGCCAACGAGCTGTGTTTCCCACTGAAGGTGTTCAACGAGGCTGTGTTTCCCCCTGAAGGTGTCCATCGGGCTGTGTTTCCCACCTAATGTGTGCCAATGGGTTGTTTTGTAGACCGAAAGTGTGCCAACAAGCCATTTTTTCCTTTGAAGGTGGCCAACGGTTTGTTTTGCCCACCGAAGGTGCCTAGGGACCATGCCAATGGGCTATTTTGCCTACCGAAGGTACCTAGCGAACTTGCCAATGTGCTGTTTCTCCCACTAAAGGTGTGCCAATAGGATTTTTTTTTTCCACTGAAGCTGCTCGCCATATATAGTGCCAACGGACTATTTTGTCCGCCAAAGTTGTACGAACTGGCTATGTTTTGAGCCGAAGGTGCCCAACGGGTTGTGTTTCCCACTAAAGGTGTGCCACTGGGCTATTTTGCCTACCGAAATTGCGCCATCGTGTAGTCTTTTCCACTGAAGGTACCCAATGGTCAATTTTTCCTACCATAGTTGCCTAACGACCGTGCTAACAGGCTATTTTGAAGGTGCCTAGAGATCGTGCAAACGTGTTGTTTTCCCATTGAAGGTGTGTCACCGTGCTATTTTTCCCATTGAAGATGCCTATCGACTATGCCATTGGGCTATTTTATCTTCCGACGGTGTGCTAACGGGCTGTTTTTGCTACGAAGGATGAGCCAACGGGCTGTTTTCCTGTCCGAAGGTGCGCTAATGGGCTGTTTTTCCCACTGAAGGTGCCTGGTGAATGTCCCAACGGGTTATTCTACACATTGAAGTTGTGCCAACAGATTGTTTTTTACATTGGAGGTGCCCAACGGACTATTTTGGCCACCGAAGGTGGCTAGCAGCTGTGTCAATGACCTATTTTGTCCACCGAAGGTGCTTGGCTACTGTGTCAACATGTCGTTTTTCCCACCAATGGTGTTCCAATGGGTTGTTTTTCCCATCGAAGATGCCTAGCGACCGTGCCATTAGGCTGTTTTTCCCACTTAAGGTGCATACTGAACATGAAATCTAGTTTTTTTGCCCATCGAAGCTATGCCAACGGGTGGCGTTTCCCACCAATTATGTGCCAATAGGCTATATTTCCCACCGAATGTGTGCCAACGGGATGTTTTCCCAACTGAAGTTGTGCCAACGGGTCATTTTTCCACTAAAGGTGCCTAATGGTCTGTTTTATCCACCGAAGGTGTGTGAATGGATTGTTTTTCCTACCGAAGGTGCCTAGCGAACTTGCCAACGAGCAATTTTGCCCGCCGAAGGTGTCTAGCGACTGTTATAACAAGTCATTTTTCCTACTAAAGGTGCTAAAGACCGTGCCAAAAATGCCATTTTTCCCACTGAGGGTGGGCCAACAAGTTGTTTTTTCCATCGAAGATGCCTAGCGATCGTGCCAACGAGCTATTTTTCCCAACGAAGGTGCATAGCGAACATGCAATTGGGCTATTTTGCCCATCGAAGGTGTGCCAACGGGCTGTGTTTCCCACCGAATATGTGCTAATAGGCTGTGTTTACCACCGAATGTGTGCCAACGGGCTGTTTTTTCCATTGAAGATGCTCAATGGTCTATTTTGCCCACTGAAGTTGTGCAAATGCGCTGTTTTTCATAACAAAGGTGCCCAGTGAATTTATCAGTAGGCAGTTTTTCCCACCGATGGCACCTAGCGAACGTGCTAATGGGTTATTTTGCCTGTCAAAGGTGCCTAGCAGCCGTGCTAATCTGGCTATTTTCCTATCAAAGATGCCTAGCGATCGTGCCAATGGGCTACTTTTCACACCAAAGATGTATAGCAAACGTCCCATCTAGCTGTTTTACCCATTGAAGGTGTCCCAACGGGCTGTATTTCCTACCGAAGGTGTGTCAATGGGCTGTGTTTCCCACCGAAGGTGTGCCAACGGGCTGTGTTTCGAGCCAAAGGTGTGCGAATGGGCTATTTGGCCACTAAAGGTGCATGACGGGCTCTTTTTCCCTCTAAAGGTGCCTAATGGAATGTTTTGCCCATCGAAGGTGTGCTAACATGTTATTTTTCCCCTGAAGATGCCCAATGGTCGGTTTTGCCAACTGAAGATGTGCAAATGGGTTGTTTTTCCTAACAAAGGTGCCTAGCAAACTTACTAACGGGCAGTTCTTCCTACTAATGGTGCCTAACGAAAGTGCTAATGGGTTATTTTCCCACTGAAGGTGCCTAACAACCGTGCTAATGTGTCGCTATTCCCACCAAAGGTGTGCAGATGGGTTGTTTTTCCCATCGAAGATGCTTAGTGATCGTGCCAATGTGTTATTTTTCATACCAAAGGGTGCATAGCGAACGTGCCATCGGGCTGTTTTACCCATCGAAGGTGTGCCAACGGGCTATATTTCCTACTAAAGGTGTGCCAACAGGCTTTGTTTCCCACCGAAGGTGTGCCAACGGGCTGTGTTTTGCATCAAAAGTGTTCCAACGGCCTATTTGGCCCACCGAAGGTGCCTGATGGGCTTTTTTCCCTCTAAGGTGCCCAACGAAATGTTTTGCCTATCGAAGATATGCTAAAGGGCTATTTTTTTCACTGATGGTGCCCAATGGTTTGTTTACCCACTGAAGATGCCTAGCGACCATGCTAATGGGCTATTTTACCCACTAGCGATGTATAGCGATTGTGCGAACGTTTTGTTTTTCCCATCGAAGGTGTGTCAATGGGTTGTTTCACCCAACAAAGGTGTGCGAACGAGATGTTTTTCCTATCAAAGGTGCCTAGAGAATATGCCAATGGGTGGTTTTACCTCCCTGAAGGTATGCCAACGGGTTGTTTTTCTAACTAAAGGTGACCAACGGTCTGTTTTGCCCACAGAATGTGACTAGTGATCACGCTAATGGGCTATTTTGCCCACCAAAGGTGCCTAATGATAATACGAACGTGCCATTTTTCCCACTGAAGCCGTACCAACGGGTTATTTTCTCATCGAAGATGCCTAGCAACTATGCCAATGGGCTGTTTTTCCTATCGAAGGTGCCTAGTGACCATGCCAACATCCTATTTCACCTAACGGGCTATTTTCCCACTGAAGATGCCTAGCGACCATGCCCACAAACTATTTTTCCCACCGAAGGTGCCTAGCGACTATGCCAATGTGCTGTTTTCCCACTGAAGGTGCCTAGCTAACCTGTCATCGGGATGTTTTGCCCACTAAAGGTGGGCCAACGAGCTATGCTTCCCAACGATGGTGTGCCAATGAGCTGTGTTTCCTCCTGAAGGTGTGCAAACTGACTGTTTTTTCCATTAAAGTTGCCCAATGGTCTATTTTGCCGGCCAAACGTGTCTAGCAATCGTGTCAATGAGCTATTTTCCCACTAAAGGTGCCTAGTGAATGTGCCAACATGCTATTTTCCCATCGATGATGTTGTTAGTAGTGTGCCCTAGGCCAATGGATATTTGTGATTCATGTATTAACATTATGACTTGTTAATAATATATTAT
>JAOTAY010006412.1:0-15402 GCA_025629805.1 Erythroxylum baracoense
AAAGGAATTATTCTTATACAAATTGAAACAACCATGTCCACCCTTAAAGGTATATCCATTAGCATCAAGTCTAGAAACAGAAATCAAATTTCTAGAAATTTAAAGTACATAGAGAGTGTTCATTAGATCCAAGTGAAACCCGACATCTAATGTCAGCCTATAAGTCCCTACACCTTTAATTGGGGCCTTCATTCAGTTCCCCATGAACAAAAAATTGCTAGTTGGGCTTATGGTTTGAATTGTAAGGAATCCCTGCATAATATTGGAAACATGAGTAGTGGCACTAGAATTAAACCACCAAGTATTAGAAGGAACTTCAGATAAGTTTGATTCAAAGCATAAAAAAACATAATGTATACTTTCTTTTCGAACCAAGCCTTACATTTTAGGCAGTCTTTATGATAGTGTCATCATTCTTTCTTGCAAAAGTGGCATTTATCTAACTTTGGTCCCTTCCGTTCACCATTAGCAACCTATGGAAATTTAGCAGATTCTTTCTTCTTAAAATTCTTGGCCTTTGGTTTGAGTTTCTTTCTTAGGTTAATAGAATGAACTCCTTGTTTCTTTAATCTCGCTTCCTCTTGAATAAGCTTACTGGACAAGTTATCAATATTCCACTTATTATTTAATGTGTTATAATTGATGTGTATTGGTCCATATTTAGTAGGAAGTGAGTTCATGACAAACTGCACTAAGAAGGAGTCTTCCACAGCCATACCTAGTTTCTTAAGTCTTGCTGTGATATTAGTCATAACAAGGACATATTGTTGCATACTCTTTGACCCATCAAACTTTATAGTTATGAGTTCAGCCATAAGTATCCGTGTAAGTGCCTTATCGGCAGAACGAAATTTATCTTCCACAAGCTTGAGAAAATCTTTAACATTCTAATTTTTAATATTAGGAAGAGTAGACTTAATGTTGTTAGAAATCGTCATTAGCATAAAGTCTAAACATAGCTTGTTAGACCTTGCCCACACCTTATAGTGTGCCTTTTTAGCCTCTGTACAGGTATCGCTAAGATCAGAGGGCTTATCCTCTAACAGCGCCAAGTCAAGATCCAAAACACCTAAATGGAAAGTGACTTGTTCGCTCCATTCAGAAAAATTCACACCAGTGAATAAGGTAACAGAAAAAGCTTGAGAGTGAACGCCAATAACTGCAAACATATAAAAGTTTACTAAGTAACAGATTCAGACGGGAAGCATATACATTAAATATGTTGCAGGTTTCCTTTGGGTAAACACAACAATACATATCATCACTATCATTATAATGTTATTTAAACTTTATAAGAAAATTAAATAAACTTCATCAAATACATCTAACATCTTTGGATAACTATACATATGTGATAAGAGTATATTAATTTTCTCCTTTATATTTATTAGTATAGAACATTGATTTACCTTTGGGTAAAGTCCTTAATTCTATCAACTAATAAAATTTTTATAATAACATTTCATAAAATACATAAATTATATGACTATACATTCAAAAAAATTAATTTGGTCACTTTGGTGACTAACAAATTAATTTTTAATCATACTATATATATATAATTAAAATTAAAATTTTGATTATAAGTCAAAATATCATTAATATGACCAAAACGTAAGAAATCAAAACTTTAAAATTAGCTCTTCCATCAATCAAAACTGTAATTTTCCATTTAAGAACACAATTCTAGAAGTGATGAATGGTGGCAACAGTTGTAAGATAGTTAAAAAAGAAGAGATTTTCTTTAGCCAAAGATTAAACAAATAGCCAGAGAAAAAAAGCAAAAGCAACGTGATAAATGTGTGTGGGCCCTTTCTTATTATTGCCATTCTTATTATTGTGTATTGCAATTAAACAACTAGAATGGGTAAATTGATTTCAATAGAACCCTAAAATCCTATTGAAACCCATTGCGATTATCATATGCGGAGTCTAATGAGTAGGGTCTTGAGAAATCTTTTGTTTTTACAGAAATAATCTAAGATGAACATTCTCCAAGAAACGTTCTATGAGCATAATTGAGAAAAAGCTATTTGCTTGTGTTCTTTAAACCAAATCCGAAAACCAGAGAAATAAAGAAATGCATAGACGATTATGCTTTCCTTATTGGCAAACAGTACCCGCGATTTTATTATTATTATTATTATTTTAATAGGAAATATTATTCTTTATACAAAACCATAAAATCATAATTTTTTATAAGCATCATAATTGAAACAATCATTAAATCAATAATCTAAATAATTGAAACAATCATCAAATCAATAATCTAAGGATTATTATCTATTTAAAATTCATGGCTCTAATATCACATGTAAATTTTTGTTCTTAATATTCAACCATCAAAGACATAAATCATATATAGATCATAAATCATACCTAAATCATTCGTGCCCATTCCGATCTTGAATATAATAATAACTATATAAATGAAGCGAATAAATCACTTATCTTGAGCAAAATTCATCATGATGTAGAAAGAAAGCTTTTAACAATCACAAACTAGTTTCTCTCTGTTAACCCTTTTTCTGTATGATAGCTTGATGGATAGCCCAATACACAAACACCTACGTTTTGTATTTGTTTTTGTCTGTCCTTTGTTAGGGTAGAGAGAGGACTAGTTTATATACACTTCTCTGTTTACATTAAATCTTATATGTTCATCAAGTACTAAATTAACGGTCAAAATTTAACATACTATTAAATTAAGAAAAACTCTAAACCAATTTTAATATGGGCCTGTAGAAAATATGGGTCACAACATCAGGCCATATATTTCTTACAGCAACAACTAGCATATATCTCAATTAATAGTGCAACTCTATGTATGCCTGAACTTGGGGGTTGTTATGATGATTTATATCTGGACCACAACCAAAGGTTGTTTAAAGATGTAAGAATAGAAGGTGAGCTTCATGTTCCTCCATTATCGATTACAAGTATCGACGAAAACATTGCTAGAACTAAGAAGAAATATACTAACAACACTACTAAGTATCCATATAGTGACATGTCGAGTACTGGTTAGAACAAAAACTTGAATGGCTACAATAAGGAAAACCATATGGTTTTTGTGAGTGGAAATATGCGGAAAGGTTCGAAAGGAGAAGAGTTGAAAGTGGGAGATTGGGAACTGCAAGAGCTTATGAAAGATGTTTCCAATTTTCCTTCTCTTGATTTTTCAAGTTGATTACCACGTCATTTTCCTCTATATATAAATAAATTCTTCGATCGTCCTTATAAAGAAATACCTACCCAAGAATTGTTCTATAAATAAAAATGATGCTTTGAGGATAGCATTCTACGTCCTACTCGATTATCCCTTAAGGTCCTGAAAACAACTTTCGTCATATACATCTTAGATGTCGAGTTACATATACATTTACATTTACATTTAGATATAGATATAGATATACATATACATATACATATACATATACATAGACATATATATATTTATATTTAAAGTGCAATCTTAAGATTTACCTTGAATGCATTAAGCACTTAATAAAGTTCATAAGTGCAATAGAGAAGATCTCCATTGCGAAATTGAATAAAAAACTCCCTTCGACTCTGAGTCTCGAAGTCAAATATAATAAGTGTTTGAGATTTGGGATAAAGTAGGCAGTTCACAAGTAGGTCATCAGGAGAGTTAGTTTCACTACAAGGTAAACCCATCACCAAGTGTTAAGTAAATTTGTGGTGACAATGAAGAATGAAAGTAACTTGAGGGTGGATGCGTTAATATGAGTGACAATTATCGTAAGAGAAGAGAGAGAGAAGAGAGAAGAAACAAAGAGGGGAGAAATCAAATCAAAACAATTGTATTCTGTTATGGCCTGTCAAACTATCCGTTAGAGGTGGGTTATATACAATAGATAGTAAGAGATACAATATATGCCAGTGCACTATTACATCTCTGGTTATTATTGATACATTACGTATTATGTCTATACTACTTCACCATTTTTAGTCTTCATTTAAGTTGCTTCCCAGATTGGATTATCTTCTTTGGTTATTCTATAACAATCCCCTTCCCCTTAACATCTTTGTCCACTAAATTAATTTCTATGAAGCATTTTTACAGATCAAATAGGCACTCCAACGTTGCATTAGAATTTCCCCCATCTGACCACTAAACTAATACCTGAGTGCTTGCATGATTATTCCTTTTTGCTATTCGGCTTCCCAAAATAGCCAATGGATTGCATTCCACAGGAGTGAGAAAGTCTAGTAGTGATCCGACAATCCTTCCTTGAACTTTGTAAGCCCTTTTAAGCTGAGATGCATGAAACACTTGATGTAGTGCAGAACCTTAAGGGAATTCCAACTTGTATGCCACCTTTCCTACTCGTTTTATCATCTTAAATAAACCATAATAGAGTGAGGATAGTTTATGGTTACCTCTTCTTTGAAGCGAGTGTTATTTGTACAGTTGCAACTTCAATAACACCATTTCATCTACTTTAAACTCCCTTTCTGATCTTTTTGTGTCTGTATATTGCTTCATTTGATTATGTGCTCTTTGTAAGTAGAAACTCATCACATTCACCATTGCTTCTCTACTGTTAAGGACTTGACTACTTCCTACAGACTAGAGTCTCCTGCTATTTATGTTGTATAAATAGGCGGTGGATACCTATACAATACCTCAAAGGGTGTGGAATTGAAGCCCAAATGATAAGTGGTATTGTACCAACACTCAGCTAGGGAAAGCCATTCACTCCACTTCTATAGTGACTCACTAAAAAAACAATGCAAATAAGTTTCTAAAATTTTGTTAACTGCTTCTATCTGGCCATCCGATTGTGGAAAGTAGGCAGTGAAATGCTTCAGGTGTACTCCTTGTAGCCGCAGTAATTCCTGTCAGAACTTGCTCAAAAAAATGGATCCCTGTCAATAATTATTGATCGTGGTGTCCCATGCAATTTAAACACATGATTAAAGAACAACTATACAATGTTGCTAGCAAAATAAGGATGCTTCACTGAGATAAAATGCGCATATTTTGTGAATCTATCTACTACCACCAAAATAACTGATTTTCTTCTTGATATCGGTAGACCTTCAATAAAATCAACTGTGATTTCCTGCCAACTTCCCTCTGGAATCTTAATTGGTTGCAGTAGTCCTAGGTATGTTGCATTATCATGTTTATTTTTCTGACACTCTATGCATTTTTGTATATATGTTCGAACATCCCTCATCAATCCTTTCCAATGGAACATGTTCTGTAACTTTTTGGTGGTGGCCATTACACTTGCATCATCGCCCACTGCATCATCATGACTGATGCTAATGACTCGTTCTCAAAGTGCTTTGGTCACTCCCACCACTAATTCTGATGCAATAAGCCTCCCTTCCATTTATAAGCAGATGATCCTAAAGTTCCTGTCTCTAACTTGTGAATAATAGTTTGACTTAATGGGTATGTTTCCTAACTTCGTTTAATTTCTTCTAACAATTCTGCATGCAATTGAATTACAGATAACATTAGTAACTCTGCACTTGTAATTCACGAGAGGGCATCTGCAGCTACATTTTCCTTCCCACTCTTGTATTGAACTTCAAAATCATACCCAAGTAGCTTGGGAAGCCATGACTGCTATAAAGGAGTTGTTAGACGTTACTCCAATAAATACTTAAGATTTATGTGATCCATCTTAACCACAAAGGGTTTACAACTCAAGTAATGATGCTAATATTTGATTGCCTTAATTACGGGTAAGAATTCTTTCTTATATGTCAATATTCCCCATTGTCTTCTATCTATTGATTTATTAAGGAAAACAATTGGGTGACCCCTCTATTGTAATACCGCACCAATTCCCACTCCATTCGCATCTGCTTCCACCATAAATGGTTTTGAGAAGTCATAGAGAGCTAATATCGGGGCTGATGAAATCGCTTTCTTAAATTCCCCGAACGCCACCCTTTCCTCTTATTGCCATTCCCAATACGCCAACTCGTCCTTCTTCAACAACTACGTTAACGGTTTAGCAATCAAGCCTTACCCCTTTATAAATCTTCGATAATAGCCGCTTTAACATTTCTGGGTTATGGCCATTTTAAAATGGTCTTTACCTTTTTAAAGTCAGTAGCTACCCCTACCTTTGAAATTGAATAACCCAGGTTTTCAACTCGTCTAGCACCAAATAGCATTTACTCCCTCATAAAAATAGTTGATTGTTTTTTAGAATTTGCATGGCTATGTTGATATGCTCCATATGAACTTGTAAGGATTGATTGTAGATTAAAGTGTCATCAAACAATGCCAAAATAAAATGCCTCAAATGTGGTTTGAATAGCTCATTCATCAGTCGTTGAAATGTGGATGGGGCGTTTGTTAAACAAAATGGCATAACCAAAAATTCATAATGGCCATCGTGTGTTCTAAATGTCATCTTTATGAACCAATTAGCTTCATATAACTCATCAAACAGTTCTCAATTAGTGGTACAGGAAACTTGTCCTTTATTGTGTGTTTGTTTAACTTTTGCTAATATACACACATGCATCATGAGTTATCTTTTTCTTCACGAGTGCAACCGGTGATGCATAGGGACCATAGTTGTGACGGATAAATCCTTGCTTCATGAGTTCCTTTACTGATTGCTCTATCACATCCTTCTGTGCTCCTGAGTAGCAGTATGGCTGTATGTTAATTGTATCAACACCTTCCTTCAAGAGAATATGACGATTGAACTTACAGTCAGGGGAAATACAGTTCGGTTCTTGAAAAACCAAAGCATATTCAGCCAAAATTACATTGATTTCATCAAATGCACTCCATTGTCCCCGACTCATCTTCATCTATTGTAGCTGTAATTTAATAGGTACAGTCATCTGCATCATCAGTAACTACCCACTTTTGAAACATTGCAGTGTTCTTTGGAAGTCCTCACATGATACCACTCGTGACTTACCCCCAGTTTTTCCATTCAGCATCACCAACTGTTGATTCTAATTAAAAGCCATTGTTCATTCCTTAAAGTTGGAGTTGCATAATATGTCATTTAAACCTGCCAACCATTGCACACCTAGAATAACATCACAACCACCTAATGATAAGACCAATGCACTCATAGTGAATTGTATCCCTTATATGGTCTACTCAAAATTCTTGCAACACTGTCAACATTCCAGCTGCAGCCTTCCACCCACTTTTATAGATATTCGTTTAATTTCCCAAACAACATAACTTCCTTTTTTGACTACTGAAGTATCCACAAAGTTGTATGTACTGGTATTATCCACCAAAATATGAATTAGCTTTTTTTCCTTGTAATCCTACCAATCTCATATGCTTAAACTCCATATCTTCCGACAATCCAAACATAGTTGAGACTATTGGACAGGCTTCCTCTCTCGGTATCTCTTCAATTTCTTTTTCCTCACCTTCGAAAATTGTCTTTTCATTGTCTTTATCCTTCGTAACCACATAAAACTGCATCTGTCTCTTCTTACTCTTGTGACCTATACTATATTTCTCATCACACAAGAAATAAAGCACTCTGGCTCTCTTATCATAAAAAAGAAAGATTTTGATGATAAGAGAGCCAGAGGGCTTTGTTTCTTACGCTTGTGACCTATACTATATTTCTCATCACACAAGAAACAAGAAACAAAGCCTTATGGCTCTCTTATCATCAAAATCTTTACTAATAATATGTTTACAGTAAAAGATCTTACCGATGATTGATGCAATATTGAGGTGGGAGTTAGTAATATTCCGTCAGGTGTTGGGCTTCTGTGTGTTTGGTTGTATGTTGAAATCTCGGTATTGCATTAAGATTTGTTCCATTACTCGAGTTCCTCATTGTATTACCTCGACTTAACGTAATGCTCCCATTAAACATTATTATGACTTCTTGTTTGCGGGCTAGCATGTAAGATTGGTGTAGTGAGTTGGGTTCGTGTAGTTTCACAGTTACACCAATCTCCGGTTTGAGTCCTTTAACAAAGAGCCCAATCAAATAATCCTCAGAGTGTTCAGCGATTTGAATGATGGTCAAATTGAGCACAATACTCCGACACTGACCCTTCTTGTTTTGATTCTTTGAAGTATCCTACTGGATCATCAAAATTTTAGCGTCAACTCTTTGATTAAGGATCTTGGTGAACTCCTCCTAGTCAACCATTTCTACCTTATTACGATTTTTTATGTATAACCGATACCACTCTTGTGCCTTTTCATCCATTTGAAATATCGCTATCTGCACTTTTATTTTTTCTAGAGTGTAATCTAGCTGAAAAAATTGTTCACAGCGATACAACGACAATTTAACATTTTCACTATCAAATACGAGGAACTTAATCCAGCTCAACCTCTTCAATGTTAAGTTTTCATCCTTCTCTACCCTTGAATGATTACTCTGAGAAGTAAATGCTGATAGCTTCATAGCTGTGTCTTCTGGTTCTTTCCTTAGTTCTGGAAAAATTGTAAAAACATAGCTCGTAACTTTGACATCTTCTCTGCTTTGTTTTGAATTTCTGAAAACATTTTCTCACTTTTCTTCTGTGACTCTACCAAGTTCCTCATGTTTTCCTCCAACCTCTACATATCTGCAACTTTCATCCCTTCTGCCATTATTTCTTCTTGAATCGATGCTCTGATACCAAAATGTTATGTAAATTTATGGTGACGATGAAAATTGAACATAACTTGAGGGTGGTTGTGTTAATGCGAGTGAGAATTATTGTAACAAAAGAGAGAGAGAAGAGAGAAGAAACACAGAGCGGAGAAATCAAATCAAAACAATTGTATTATGTTATGACCTATAAAACTATCCGTTGGAGGTGGGTTATATACAATAGATAGTAAGAGATACAATATATGCTAGTGCACTATTACATCTCTGGGTATTATTGATACGTTACGTATTATGTTTATATTGCGTCACCATTTTTAGTCTTCATTTAAGTTGCTGCTTAGACTGGATCGCCTTCTTCGTTTATTCTGTAACACCAAAATACATCAACTTGCTTCATGTGTTCAAAGAGTACGACGACCATAGTTAGTTAGTTGGTAAGTCTTTGAAGATTAGGAACAGATGGGAACAACAACTTTTTTATTTGGTCTCCCATAATAAATTATGGGTCCCATTTAATAAAAATATTTTTAAAATGCCACATTAGTATTTAACTGACTAAGGTCTAACTTCGTAAGTAGTTCCATCCACTTAGGGGCTTTTTTGAACGTTTTACAAATGTTAGGGTTTATTTTGAATGTCTTACAAACGTTAGGGTTCATTTTGAATGCACTGAAACTTTAGGGTCTAATTTAAATTTAGTGTAAATGTTGAGCGCTAAATTGCTCTTTTGGCCCTCTAACCTTTGAAAACATTCAAAACAACCCCCGATTGAACGGAATTCCTCACGAAGTTAGGTCTCCGTCAGTTAAATGCTGACGTGACATTTTTTACTAACATGAATTTTTTCAAATTTTTTTAATTAAAATGGCACCCAAATAATGTTAAATAGAAGTGAGTCCTCATTTTCTTCATTCCAACCATATTCCTTGACCACAAAACCTTGTCCTCGAAGTACGTCAAAAATCTGCTCTAAGTTAGGAACTTGTCCAAGCAGAAATGATTTGGGTCATACAAAGAGATCCACTTCACTTAAGCTTGGTTGGGTATAACTATGCGCTTTTAAAACAAACTTGCTGATGATTCAAACATTTTAGCACCAAACATGGGCTATAATGGCCAGCTGACAGCTTGAACATGAGAAACATTACAATATCGCAATGAAAAGGTTAACACTGTAAACTATCCATAAAAACTAACTATACAAGCATTGAGAGCAGTGGTTAAGCCTTTACTGAAACCTTCACCTTGTTATACGGGAAGAAATTTTCAAGAAAGAAAAATAGATTCAGGAAAGACACGATGATAACAAAATACATGCTAAGTTTTTCATCCATCAACCTAATAAGGAAGGAATTGAACATGACCTTCCAGACTCGCACAGGCTCACTGAGGAAGATGAATATGAAATCATAAAGAAGAATGGGGCCTAGACGGCCAAACGACTAAGAAGGAATACTAAACGACTCAAAGGTTGAGAAGATTTCATCCATTAAAGTGAAGACACCTTCTAGAGCATTATGTGATGCCAAGTTGTTATTCCTTTCCCAATTCTGTTATGAATTTTTATTTTTTGTTATTCTTCTATTTTTGCGTTTTACGGAATAGTGTAATAATATCGAATGTAGTTGACTGTTTGTATGGGATGAATTTCAAAAGGAAAGGAAAGAAAGAGACGATAAGTGGACGACACCGGTGACGACAAGTGGTGGCGCGATACACGTGCCACACAGTGACAGCACGTTTGCTTATGGGAGCGCATGTTCAACACGGGCCAACAGTTCCCCACGTGTTTAGGCACGTGCTACGCACGCACCTGACGGGTCCAGAATGTGTTGGGAATACGTGTGTGCAGTGCACACATTGCCAACCTACACACACTGCTAATTTCATAGTGACGTTAGGTTGACATCAGCAATACAGTACTACTAAAGTCAGCAACAACAAAAAAGGAAAATTTTTCAAAATTCTCTTAAGGATACCTCGGGTCCTTTTGGGTCAGTTTTCAGGTTAGGAGAATTCATAAAGTGATTGTTTTTCAAATTTTCTGTATTAATTACATTGGTAATTTTATTCTGAAAAAGGATTTAAAGCATTTTAAAGTTATTTTTGAGCGGATTTTCGTATTTCGAAATGCACATAAGGGATATACATAAGGTTTCGTGTCTCATGTGGTAGGTTCAGTGTTCAGGAAAGCACGATAGTCACTCTGATTGAGATTTTTTGAGAAAAAAGTCTCAAATAAAGTCTACAGATAATGTTTTCATCATTATTATGTGATTATTTGACTATGCATTTGATTTTTTGCATTTATTGTTGATTTTCACATACAATATGCCTGTAGAAGTGTAAGGATAACATAAAGATGTATCTATTATGCTTGTGGGCTTTTTGGGTAGTGATGAGATCGCGGTCACCAAAGTCACATTTCGAGTCAATATTTTGAATTGTTTTACTTGCTTGTTGGGGGATATCTCTGGTCTTATATTTGGTTATTCTGGCCAAAGGTGTTGGCTCTTATATAGGATTTTGAGATGTGCATAAAGGCATTAGATGGCGAAAAGTCATTACTTAAATGATCTATTCACCCAAAGATGGTAGTGTCATTAGAGTTGATGATTTGAACTCTGATCGCTTTTATATGAAAGTCTAATTGCATATATTATGTATTCAGCCCAAAGGTATTTTATAATATGTGTGATTAGATTCTTGATATAAATATTATTTTAATGCTTTAAGTATCATTGTTATCATGTATTTATACTAATCTTTACATTGTCTTTGCTGTTTTTGCAGTCACCTTTTCTATAAACAACAATGTTGTCATGATTGAGACTTTAACCTATTTTAATTTCAAGAAGTGGAAGAAGGATGTTGAGTTTTCCCTTGAGATGGCCGACATCAACATGGCAATGCTAGTTGAGAGACCTTCTCCACTTAATAAAATCAACTCAAAAGCTGATAAGGCGGCTATGGCGATCTAAGAGCGATAAAAAAGGATGTATTATTTGACCATTAAGAGGATGATCTCAGATCATCTACTAAGTGGATTATCGGATACTAACATAGTGAAGGAGTTCATAGACAGTGTTTCCTAAACGTATAAGGTGTCGTTCAATACGGAGCTGAGCACCTTAATTAAGGATCTATTCTCTATGACGTACACATAAGAAGGAGGCGTTAGGGAGTATATCATCAGGATGGTTTACCTTTAGAAGAAGGGGCATAGGAAATTTAACTGCCAAAAGTACAAACTATGGAAAGTTAAATAAGAGTTATCAGGTGACTCCCCCACCTATATGATTCATGAATCCAATTTAGCTATAGCCATATCAAGTTCTTGGTGGCTAGATAGTGGAGCTTCTAATCATGTTGCTTTCACAATGCAGGGGTAGATCCACTAGAAGGCTGACTAAAGGAGAGAAGAAGCTGATGGCCAGTAATAATGAAGAAGTGAATTTTTTATATGTAAGGGATATAGGTTTAAACCTCGATACGGGGTGTATTGGTTTTACAAGACACATTTTATATACCATCTTTTAGATAGAATCTGATCTCTGTGTAAGTTTCGGATAAAGAGGGTTATCGTTTTGTATCTGATACTTTGATTGTAAATATTTCTATCAATGCAAAACATATCAGAACTACCTTCTTATCCTATGGATTGTATCAAATGTGTCTTACCCCTAATCAAATATATGATTCTTCTTATATTGTTGAACCTGTTACTCGGAAGAGAGCTTTCATAAAGGACACGTCTAACATGCTGTGGCATAAACGCTTGGGCCACATTTTCAGAGATAGGGTTGAGAGATTGATAACGGATAACATTCTCCCAACCCTAGAATTCAATGATCTGGAAACATGTGTTGACTACTGTAGAGGTAAGTAGGCCAAGATAAAGAAAAAGTGGTCAACTCGTGCTTCTAACTTGTTAGAACTCATACATACGGATATAAGTGGACCCTATACAACTACGTTATGCAATGATAGATATTTTTTGACATTTATAGATGATTATTCCCACTACGGTTATATGTTTTTGCTTAAGGAAAAGTCTGAAGTTCTTGATAAATTCAAGATCTTTAAGACTGAAGTTAAGAATCAGTTAGGAAAATCAATAAAGATTGTCAGATCTGATCGGGGAGGAGAGTACTATTGTAGACATGGGGTTGCAGGATGACAAAAGGGTCCATTTGTCAGGTATTTGGAATTGGTTAAAATAGTGACTCAGTTCACTATGTTAGGTAATCCTAAACAAAATGATGTGGCCAAAAGGTGCAATCGTACCCTAAAGGACATGATGAGATTGATGCTGAGTAGGACTAACCTACCTGAATACCTTTGGGGCGAAGCCATTAAGATAACATTATATATATTGAATAGCGTCTCAAGTAAGTCAGTGCCTAAGACGCCTTTTAAACTCTAGGCTGGTAGGAAATCAAGCCTTTCACACATTCGTGTATGAGGTTGCCCTACTGAGGTATGGTTATATAATCCTTATGAGAACAAATTGCAACCTTGTTCTACTCGTTATTATCTAATAGGTTATCCCGACCATTATAAGGGCTACAGATTTTACTGTAGAGAAAGAGGAGCCAAAACAGTGGAATCATAGACGACTGAGTTTATGGAATACGATGTCCATGATCAGGGTGGGCCCTCTCACCCTGTAGATGATAACAAGACGGATACTACGATCATTTTGTATTCACCGTTCATACAGTCAGGTCTAGTGGATCAAGGTTTGGGTACTATGCCTGTGCAAGCACAGGAATCGATAACTATTCAGGTAGAGGTTCCTAGGGTACAAGAACCTATGCAGTAAAGTAGATCCACCAGAGAGAGAGACGATATGCTATCTCATCAAATTACATAGTCTATTTGGGTGAGCAAGACTATTCTATAGTACATGTTGTGGATCTAGTTACTTTTACAGAAGTTATTTTTGGATCCCATGCAAGCTTGTGGTGGGAAGCGATGAAGGATGAGATGCAATCTATAAGGCACAATAAGGTACGAGAGCTGGTTGATTTGCCTAAACATTGCAAACCTATCAGTTGTAAATGGCTATTTAAGACCAAGTAGGACACTCAAGGTAAAGTTGAGTGGATTTAAGTTGTGATTGGTTTCCAAAGGGTTCACTCAGAGAGGAGTTGACTTTAATATTACCTTCTCTCTTGTACTCTCAAAGGATGCATTTAGAGCGATTATAACAATAGTAGCTCATTATGACATGGATCTACACCAGATGGACATTAAAGCCACATCCCTAAATGATGACCTTTATGAGGAGGTCTATATGGAGCAATCAAGGATTTCAGGATCAAGGAGAAACTAACAAAGTTTGCAAGTTGAACAAATCAATATATAGTCTAAAATAGGCTTCCAAACAATAGTACCTAAAGTTATGAGGTTCTAGCCTCTTTCGGCTTTGTAGAAAACAAAGTTGAAAGATGCTTATATTATAGGATCTGGGGAAGCAAAGTCATCTTCTTACTATTATATGTGGATGATATATTGCTCGCGTTAAATGATTTGGCCATATTGCATGAAGTTAAGCAACTTTTGGCCAAGCACTTTAACATGAAGGACCTCGGTGAAGCATCTTTTGTCCTCGGTATACAGATTCACTGAGACAAATCTCAACACTCATTAGGCCTCTCACAAAGTTCATAAATTGAGCGAGTGTTACAAAGGTTTAATATGGTTGACTATAGACCTGTTGTAACACCAATCTCTCATGGTGAGAGATTATCTTTGGCATAGCGTCCAAAGAATGAAGTTGAGAGAGAGGCTATAAGGAATGTTTCGTATTTTAGTGCAGTTGGTAACCTAATGTATGCTTAAGAGTGCACTAGACTAGACATTGCATTTGTTGTTGGATTGCTGGGTCGGTATCTGTCTAACCCATATGTAGACCACTAGAATGCAGTTAAGCGAGTGTTGAGATACCTAAAGGTTACCAAGGATTATATGTTGACATACAGGAGGGTCAATGATTTAAACCTCAAAAGGTATACAGACTTCGATTTTGCTATGTGTTCGGATGATCGCAAGTTCACTTTAGGTAAATTTTTATATTGACAGATGGTGCAGTATTGTGGAAGATGGTGGTCAAGTATACACTGGTTACTTCCTCAACCATGCATCCTATAGAGCTACTTCATAGGCTATTTAGCTCAGAAACTTAATTTTTGAGTTATCTATGGTAGATTCGGTAGCTAGACCCATTCGATTGTATTGTGACAATCATGTTGTAGTGTTGTTTAGTAACATCAATAAGAATATCACAGCATCTAAGCATTTGGAGGTCAAATACTTGACCATAAAGAAGTTGATTCAGAAAGGTGACGTTGAAGTGGAGCATATCAAGACTAAGGAGATGTTAGCCAAACTGTTGACTAAAGGACTTCACCCACTAGTGTTTGTTAAACATGTATCCAGTATGGTCATGTTGAGGTCCTCAGACAATAGTAGTTAGGGATCGTTGTATTTGCTCTTTGTATGTTTGTACATTTTAATGTATTATGACATTATGATTATTTATTAATATATGATCATCCTTTTATCCTCAGTAACAACTGTTTTTGTGCACAGTTGTAATACATGTCAAAGTCTTAAGATCTGTGTTGATCTTAAGCATTTTAAAGGTCATTAGGCATATATACAGATTGACTTTGAGGCTATGTCATTGTCATTTAGACATATACAGTTTAGTATGGATATCCACGAATTTTTAACATGACATAGGGGGATATAAGTTTTTAATCTCATAAAGGTTCTTTAATGCTATTTAGCATTCGATTAA
>JAOTAY010006442.1:0-15398 GCA_025629805.1 Erythroxylum baracoense
CCTCATTTACTTTTCAACTGTATTTCAAACAATTCAATAATTCATTTCAATTCAATCATACGATACATATAAGGATGTATATGTAAATGACTCTATTTTATATTGCTTTGCTGTGACAGAACTCCTATTTACTGTCCCATATTCATTATGGATATCAGGCTCATTTCATTTACTATCCCATATCCATTGTGAATACCGGGCTCATAAATAACTGAGCTTGTGGCTCTTTGTGTACAACCATGAGCTGAAAGCTCATTTTCACGTTGGTCACTCCAGTCACAACTTCTTTATCTGATCATGCATTTCAATGTGATGCATCATTCCATATGTTATGTTTCATTACCTTTCGTTCCTATATGCTTCTGTCATATGTATCAAATTCATTAGATCTAAGTCCGACAGTTCACATTCAATTGCTTACACATTTCATATTCCCTTCCTGCATTTCACATTCAATTGTTCTCAATTTTTATATTTATTTCGACCTTTCACATTCAATTGTTCTGACACTTCATAATCAGCATATAGATCAAACAAAAGTACATATAATTGAGTTTACACATCTAGGTTAATTCACAGTACGCTCTAGATAAGCTATTGCCTTGATGATTCGACAATGTCTGGATGTTGACAATCAACTTGTGTATCTATCTTCATGCAATAAACACATATTTCACACATCATTAAGTTGTCAATCATATCATTATTCAATCATTCCCATGTATAAATATCATGTTTCAATGCATGATCAATTGACCTTCCGGGTATGTATTAATATACAAAGATCTTGACTGTACTTATATGCTTTTAGATCATTCAAACTTTACAACTTGTAAACTACCTTTTTGCAATTAAGTTTATACTTTAAGTAAGTTTGATTTATTCTTCAATCATATACATTCATATAATAATCCAATTCTCACTCACAATTACTTCATGTTCTCCAATGTTCATTCATTTATATCTAATACAAATTACTCATATCCTTTGAATCATATTTGCATTCATAAGAACATCTTAATTCCTTTAACAACTCATAATTTCTATATTTCAATACATTGATATCAAGGCAATCCATTCCTCAAGTTATGACATCAATTAACAACCTAAACTTATCAAACCCTTAACCAATGAATCAAGCAACAATTTAGGTTCATTTCAAGCCTCAATCAAGTCCAAATTCACCAATGTAAAGTGACCTATCCTTATGCAGTTCAAAAATTACACAAAACAGAAGTTTTTCATTTCAAAGCATTGCCCACAATCGTGGAGGGCCTTCATGAGTGCCCCAAACTTGCACTATCCAATTTTCCTCAATTCTCCACGAAATTTCACTTACTTTAAAGCACAACTAACACTTGCATTTTTTTTCCAGATTACATGTCCTTAAAAGCTACCTCAGTTGATGTCAATATAACTTCCATTTTGGCTACATTTAGGCTCTCTAAAATTTGTTCATTTATATCCTAAATAATCACTTCTTACACATACCCTTACATCCCTAATTTTCTAAATTTAAAACATCTTCATACTAGATTCAAAACACCTTCATAATAGTGCATTAATTATACCTTAATTACACCTCAATTCCCCATCAATTTCATCTTAAATTTTAGCTCAAAATCATTCATTTAATAGCTCATAAACTATTATTTTACATGCATGCAAAAACATAACGGAAACTATCATTCATGCATCATTTTCCAGCACTGATATACACCAATATCACAATCAATCCATCCCCAATTCACTCATCATCAAGTACTATTAACATATATCACAAGAAATCAGTATTTCACTTATTTGATCAGCTCAATTGCCTCCTCAATTATCAAGCTAACTTAGCATTCCATACATGCAAGATCATCTCAAATACAAGGTGATAATGGACAGAACTTAGGCAGAAGTTGAAAGATGTGAGTTCTCGGTAGTGAGAGGGATGAATCATAGCAGAAACAATGAAGGAGATGTTTATGCACTAGTTTACATTATTAAGTGCAAGGTGTCTATGTAATACAATGACACTTGTCATGTTTGCATGCAAGCTACTTGTCCTCACCTTATCCTGCCAAATGTCACTATAATCCTAGGCCATTTGTCCCTCAATCTCTAAGCCATTTGTCATTCAATTTTTAAGCCATTTATCACTCAATTCTACTACCATGTGTCACTTATATCATAAATTTAGTCATCCTAATTTTTCACATGTCAACTTGTCTTACCACTTAACATTTTTCCTAGACTAGATGTACTTATTAATTCATCAATCTCTCAATTGTAACAATTAATTCCAAGTTTTTAAATATAAGCCATCAATTCTTGTCATTAGTAAACAAAAGTAGAAGACATTGGAAATGCACATTCGTGTTACATTCATTTTAGTTTCATACCCTAGAATATATCAATTGAGTGCAATTTGTTTAACTTACAATTCATGTGTGTATGCTAATATTATGTATTTGAATACAATCATAAATCATATCATAAATGTAAAAAATTTATTTTATATAATGCCACTCATATGACTCAGTATTATCTTTAAATCCTTCAACAATTTAAGAGGCGGGATACTACATTAGATGATTGATACCAACTCTTATTCTCTTTCTTTTCTCTCATATTTGCTTGATTGCACACACAAGTTTTTTTTTACTTCAATAACAAGCTTCTCTTATTCTTTTCTTATCTACCTATTTCGATCTCTTGCATGCTTCTGATGTCTCCGGAAAAGGTTTTCGATTTTTTATCATTTTCTATTAAGATGTCTGAAAACTTTAGGTTGGGATTTCTAACGTTATGTTTGGTTAGACGTAAGGTTTTTAATGGACTATAATGAAGTAAAACGGTTTATAATGGAATGGAATGTAAATGAATGTAATATTAGAAAATTGTTGTTTAGGAAGGATGGAAGGGTTCATAATGTAATATAGTGAAATGTTGTTTGGATGAAGGTTTATAATATAATATAGTGTAAAGTTGTTTATCATTTTACATTCCACCTTAAACCCCCCAAATCGGAGATTTTTTCATTTTTACTGTTTAGGATGGAATGAGATGTAATATGAAACCCTCCTCTTATATCTCATTCTATTCAATTCCATTATAAACTCTCCTCTAAAATGATGGACCATTCCATTCCATTAATAAACCCTTAATAAAATATAGCCTAAGGTTTCGGAAGCATATGTGGGTTCTACAAGACTATGAGGAAGAGCCGGGATGAGACTCTGCCTGCTTCAGCTAGTTCAGGGCAAGTGACAGAGAAAGGTGATGTGAAGAAGAAGCTCGATATCCAAGTAGTTTTGTGCACTCAGTTTTTCAATGCTGCCTAAGTATTAAGATTCGCCAGAAGCACCAGAGACTCCCATGTCCCTGTGTGTATCTTACCTTATCTCTCTTCTTTTAAAGTTATTTAGTCTTTACAAATGTCTTATGGTCATCGATTCACGAGATAAATAATGACATTCACTCCTTTTTTCGAGTATGGTTCTTGATTAATCAGTCTCTTCTGCTGCAGTGTTTCCTAGGATTTGTTGTGTTTTCTAAAATTTCTATTATTTACCTCTTTTTTGGTTTTGATATTAACTTCTTTATGTGATTTAAGGTTTAATGCTTTCTGGATTTTATTAGTTTGATCTCTTTGTATTTGATATTGTTGGGTTTATGTCAAGATTGAATTTTTATACTTAATGATCATATGGATTCATTTTGGAAGAACTTCTTTTGCTCTTTCACTTCAACAAATCTCAATTCTATGCTTGCTCTGGTAAGCTTAAGCGGCTTAGATTTATTCAATCTTAAGCAAGATTACTTGGTTTATTTTCATTGCACTTGGTTTTGTACTACTTGCTACAATGAACTATTGTAGGGTGTTTTTTAATAGTAGATTGATGCATATAGCCGAATGCTCGATGATTTGGTGATTTTAAAACTCTTCACATTCATATCTTTTTGATAATTTTTCTTTTCACTCAAGTTCTAATCTTTGCTGGGTTTCCTGTGATACACATTTTTAGTAAAGATTATATTTTTATGATTTGATCATTCATGGTTTTTAAGAATCTGAGCAGTACTTGTCATAAGTAATACTGGGATATTCCATATCGACAATGGAAGTTTGGCTATCGCTTCCTATGTTGAGTTCTTCAAAAACTGGTCGTATCAGAGCTATCTACATTAAATGCATTGGTGCATGTGTCTTTTCATTGCTACAGATGGATTATTGCTCGAGTTGAGACACGTTTCAGAAGTAAAGCCATGTTTTTGGTTTAGGATTTAATAAAACGATGTGGTGGTTCATCGTTTCATCTAAGTAACTTAAATAAAACCATATCATTAACTTAAAGTAGCAAACTAGCCTTTATATATTGTGACGCAACAACTGTTGGTTGTCCCTTTAGGGACATCTGATAAAATTTGAACGATACCGAGAAGATTTGCAGGCCTTGCGCTAGGATGACATACACAAATCAAAAAATGGTAAGTAGAACTTTACAACATATCAGGAGTCCTGCTATTTTCTTAAAACGTTGTTTTCTAAACTTGCATCAATAAATGAAGATTTGTAGCTGTAAGTTTTGTGTTCTTTTTTGGTAATAAGATCTATAGTTGTTATTTTAATTATTATTATTATTATTATTATTATTATTATTATTATTATTATTATTATTTTAATGTATTTAGTTATTTTGTTAAATCTTTTATGTTTATTTGACTTATTTACTTAGTTATTCTATTTTATTATTTTGTTTAGCATATGCATGCACATCCATTTGTAATTTATAGTATTTTTATGACACATTGCATGTAAATCCATCAAAAGCATCCTCTCTACTAGGTAAGGGTAAGGTTGAATACTATCGGACCTCCTTAGACCCCGCGCCTTAATGAGATTTCAATTGGGTGTTGATAATAATAACTGACTAGAACGAAGCAATTAATTATAGTTCTCACATAAATAAATTAGAAAATCACATTTCAGTATAATCATCAACTAATTTTTAACTTGAAAAATCTCTCCATTGTAAGGCGTAAAAATCACAAACATAAGTTAGTCGAATCTTCCATAATATCAAATAATGAGTAATACAAATTGTTTTTCCATAATACCACTAGAGGCAATCTCGAAATAAATCTTCAAGAAAGTTAATTTCTGGTAACCTTAAGATAAAAATTAGAGAGATTTTACCCAATTGAGAACACCTGAAGAACTTTCGTTAATTAATTTTCAATTATCACTGCACTACCAAAAGGTGGAGTGGTTACGTCTTCTCCTCAGCAAATTTCTATTATTATTTCAAAACTGATGCAAAGGCTATCCACAATTACACTCTTAAAAAGAAAAAGAAGAAACCCTTCTTTTATATATATGGGCCTCCAAAATATTCAAGTTAAATATAACTTCTAATATCCAATTCCTAATTGAATATCATCATCATCACATGCACATAGCCTAATTTTATTTATTTATTTTTAATATGATCATGTGGCATAGTCCCATTGAGTAGGACCCTAACAAATCTCACCCTCACACTCACATGGGAGAGATCGCCATCCTAACAATCAAACGAAAAACCTTAAGTTTCTACCTTAGTAGAGTCTTCGTTAACATATCCACACCATTGTCATCATTATGAACCTTCTCAAGTTGTAACAACTTAATCTTTAATGCACCTCTTATCCAATGATACCTTAAATTAATATATTTAGAATGAGAATGGAAAGAGAAATTCTTACCAAGATGGATAGTATTCTGGCTATCACAAAACAACTCATATTCATCTTGTTGAAAACCAAGTTCCTGAAGAAACTTATTCATCCATAACAACTCCTTATATGCTTTTATTGCTACAGTAAACTCTACTTCAGTAGTAGAAAGTTTAACACACTTTTGAAATCTTGTCTACTATAACACTGCTCCCCTTGAGAAAGCGATCAAATATCCTTAAGTAGATTTACTCAAACCAACATCATCGACCATGTCAGCATTTGTATAACCAACTAACATACACTTGTAATCTCTAAAACACAAACACATAATAGAAGTTCCATGAAGATACTTAAAGATCCATTTAATTGTAGCTTAATGTTTTTTCCTTGGATTAGAAAGAAATCCACTAACTATATCAACTGTATGAGTAATATTTGATTGAGTATACACGATCGTATATATTAAGCCAATAGTCAAAGCATAAGGATTTGGTTTCATATCTACCTTCTCTTCTTCAATTGAAGGATTTTGACTAGAACTCAATCTGAAGTGATGAGAAGGAGGAGAACTACCGCTTTAGCCTTGTCCATACTAAATTTTTGAAGTACCTTCTTAATGTACTTACGACAACCACAACTTCTTAGTGCTCTTGTCTTAAATGATCTTAACCAAAGATCTACTTTGCTAGCCTCAAGTATTTAATGGCAAAAGACTTGCTCAACTGCTTTTTCATCCTATTAACCATAGAAGCATTCTTATTAACAATTACCATGTCATCAATGTAGGGTAAAAGAATAATAAAATCAGTATTAAAGAGATTCTTATAAAAAACACAATAGTCAGAAGTAGTCTTCTTATAGCCTTGCTCCCACATAATTGACTCAAACTTCTTATACCACTATCTTAGTGCCTCTTTCAAACCATAAATACTCTTCTTCATTCTACAAATATAATCCTTTTTGCCTTTAACCTTGAAATTCTCTAGCTACTCCATGTATATCTCTTCCTCCAAGTCACCATAAAGGAAGGCTATCTTATCCATCTACTCGATTTCCAAATGAAGACTTGCTGTTATACCAAGTATTACATGAATGGATGTCATCTTCACTACTGGTGAGAAGATCTCATCAAAGCCGATGCTTATCCTTAGATTAAAACGTTTCATAACCAATCTAGCCTTGTACCGTGGATGTAGATTATGCTCTTCATACTTGACCCGAAACACCCATCTCCTCTTCAATGCTCTTTTGCCCTTAGGTAGTTTTGCTAACTCATAAGTCTTATTCTTATGTTAGGATGTCATCTTATCTCACATGACCTCAATCGATTTCTCTTTGTATTCATCTTCCATTGCTTCCTCGTAGCTCTCAGGTTCTCCTACATTAGTTAATAACACATATTAATCTAAAGAATATCTAGTAGATAGTTGTCTTACTCTCGTAGATCTCCTTACTGGAACTAAAAAAACCTACAGTACTAGTATTCGTCATTAGTATCATCAAGTTGTAGGGGAGCATCTCCATCATTTGTACCCTATTGTTCATCTTAAACTTTATCTCTAAATTGTCTCGGTACTACTATTGAAGGCTTCTATATCATTATTAGACTCATAATTACTCTTCTTAACTTTATCAATATCCTAGATGGTTTAATACTCAATAAACATAACATCACGACTCCTCATGAGCTATTTCTGATCTAGATCATAAAACTTGTAGCCAAGTTGATCTTGACCATACCTAATAAACACACACTGTTGTATCTTGATTTGAAGTTTAGACCTCTCATTGTTTGGAATGTGTAAGAATGCGTTACATAAAAACCTACAAATGATCATAGAAAACATCTCTTCCAGTCCAAATTCATTTTGGAACATCCAACTCTAAAGAAACACAAGGAGAATGATTTAACACATGTACAACTATCCTCAAAGCTTCACCCCAAAAGGACTTGGGCAATTTCTCATGTAAAATTAAACTTCTCACTCTCTCCATTAGAGTTTTATTCATCCTCTTAGCTACTCCATTCAACTAAGGTTTCTTAGGAGTTATAGTTTGATGTCTACCCTATTGTTTGCAATACTCATCAAACATGCCACAATACTCTCCACTGTTGTTTATACGAATGCATTTCAACTTTTCCTAGTCTCTCTCTCAATTAGGGCCTAAAATTGTTTAAGTACACCTAGGGATGGCAATTGGGCTTGCGCCCAGGCCCTAAGTCAATGATCCAGACTCTAGTTGACTGGGCCTTAGGTTAAGCTTTGAGTTTAATTTTTTCTGAAAAATTATGCCTCGACCTAGGTCCGAGCTTGGGTTACCCAAGTCTGACCCTTATAAGTAAAATGACGTCATTTTGTATTTTTAATTTGTAAAAAAATTTGGGCCTAGCTACCTCGAGCCTTGTCAGGATTGGGCTCAAGCCTACTACCTCAGGCCTCGAATCGAGCTCAAGACTTAGCAATAAGGGGTCAGGCTGAGCTCAGGCTTGGATGTCATCCCTAAATAAACCAAGTACTTGATGCATTGTCTTCAATGTACAACCTAAATCCTCCTCGAGTGATCATCAACAAAACTTACAAAATAATGGGCACCAAGTGATCTTGTCTTCGCTGGACCACAAACATTATAGTGTATTAAATCTAAAAAAATTTTCTTTCTAGAAAGAGATGAATCTCTGAAAGAAACTCTATGTTGCTTAGCAATGAAAGTTTCTCAAATGAACACTATGTATCCTAGATATCACCTTCTTCTTAACCAACATTGTCAAACCTTTCTTGCTAAGATGATCGAGTCTCTTGTGCCATAACTCAATTGTACTCTCATACTCTAAAGCATTCATAATATTTTCAAAGAGCTTTGCATGCAATTGATAAATAGTATAGCACTTACTGCCTCCGGCCATAATTAAAAACCCCTTTGTGAGTTTTTATTGGCCATTGTTAGAGGTGTTACAGGATCCCTGCTCATCAAGCCTACATGTAGAAATCAAATTCAATTGAATATCTAGGACATATCTAACATCTCTAAAAAATAATTTTGTATCAGAAGAACTCTCCAAGCAAACATCTCCAATCATAACTCCATAATCACCTTGTGTGTAGATATGAAGAAATCTCGATGAGATGTAGCATAGATGGAAGCACCATTATTAATAACCCAATTGGTCTTATGAGAAGTTAAGTTAACCATATTGTACTCATACGTGATAAGGAATGAATTAACTCTATCATTATCATTGTTGCCATCTTTCTTCTCATCTTTACCTTGGCTCTTCTCTTTCTCTCTCATAAGCTTTTAACAATACCTTTTAATATGCCCTTTCTTATAATTATAATGGCATTCAATATTGGCAAATTTGTTAGATTTTCCTCTTCTCTTATCTCTACTCTTCAAAACTCTTAATTTGACTTCTCCGTCTAGATGTTGTTGCCAAAATCTTTAACAAAGAAGAGTAAGTACCTTGTGATTGTCGTTTCATCTCTTCATTCAGAACACCACTTTTAACAGAATCCATCATTACATCACCATTTGGAGTAAAATTGGTTAAGGAGATCTTCAAGGTCTCCCACAAGTCTGATAATGAAGTAAGTACCTCATTGTCAAATTTGACACTCATGCCTGACAACTGATTTATAATCCCTTAAAATTCATTCAAGTGATCTGCTATTGACATACCTTTATGTTATTTCAATAGCATCAATCTTGTTAAATAACATAGTTTTTTGTTGTCAATCTTTAAAGCATACAACTCCTCTAGCTTGTTATGTAAGGTCTTTATATTTATCTCTCTACAGATATAGTTGTACACATTATCCTTAACAAATTCCTTAGTAAACCCACACACTTATTCGTACTCAAACTTCCATTCCTCATCAGTTTTTTTATTGGAAAACACTGGTAAGTGCAACTTTATCACAAATAGAAGATCCTTTATCTTATTCTTCCATATGTGGTAATTGGTGCTGGTTAGACTCACCATCTTTTGAAACTTTCCCTCTATGGCTCCACAAGATAATTAAACCAATAGCTTTGGTACCACTTTGTTAGGAAAAGAACATAATAAACTAAGATCGTAGTGGAATAACAAAGTTAATTTTCCCAAATACTGACCATAAGGAATCAATCAATTATAGTTCTTACACAAATAAACAAGAAAATGACACTTTGAAATAATCAACAACCAATCCTTAACGTAGAAAACCTCTCTAGTGGGGGGAGTAACAACTGTAGGCACAAGCCAGTCGAATCTTCCAATATATGAAAATAATAGTTAATACAAATTGTTCTTTCTTAGCATCACTGGAGGCAATATTAAAATAATTCTTTAAGAAAATTAATTCTTGGTAACAACATGACAAACATTAGAGAGATTTCACCCGATTGAGAACACTTAAAGAACTTTCGGCAATTAATCTTCAATTAGCACTGCACCATAAAATGCGGTGTGATTGCGTCTTCTCCCTTAGAAAATTTTTACTATTGTTACAAAACTAACGGAAAGGCTATCCACAATTGCACCCTTAAAAAGAAGAAGAAGAAAAATATATATATATATATACCATCACATAAATGTGCCCTACTTTTATTTATTTACTTTTAATGTGTACATGTGGCATGGTACTATTAAGTGAGACCTCAATAGCTTGCCCCTTTTCACATTTATCTACTTCAAGGTGTGTTTTTATGAGTTGATTACTTATCTCCAGAAAATTGTATGTCTAGCCTTCAAGCTTAAGTTATATAAATATAAAGAAAATGACAAGCAAGCAAGTTGTAATCGCTTAAGGAGCAATACAAAACTCTCCAGAAAAGTAAAGAGACGTGACTAGACTAACTTAAATTTATGATACTTTCTCATGCACACATAATTACTTAATAGGTTATGCAAATAATGTTAGAATTTTGGACTATGCACCATTTGCCTACATAATTACAATTGCGTATGGATATGTAGACGTATATATATTATAATAAATAATCATATGCATATTTTAGTTTTAAAATTTAAGGACCTAATTGAAGTAATCTAATTCTTTTAGTGATCCGTGCCATTTTATAAAAATGTGGAGACTGATATATATATATATATAGAATTTTTTAGTGTGTAATTACTAATTAATGATGGGCTAAATTGGTCACTACACCTATAAGTTTAATAAAATGGGAATGGTCTTTGATTGATGTATCTAAACAATATGAACAATTTATTTATCCAGTTTTATAACGCTTCCCATTTATCATTTTGTGTGAATACGTTCAATCAAAAGATTATGTTCCCTAGATCTCTTCCATTCTTTACAGGAAATCTCCCATTTCTCGCTCATAGATTCATGTACACGTCCACCATATTTCTTCTTCTTAATACTCTAGGCAAGACTTATTCCCCATTTCCATTGAGTAGCTTCAAAGCAAATATTGCCCTAGAATTGTTTGGATTTAGTTTGTAATGATTTTTTGAAGTTTTGATAATGTTTTAAATTCAAATAGTTATTTAGTTAAAAACCTATGACTTTATGGTGATTATTGTTGAAATTGGTTAAAATTTCATGTTTGGATTTTATTTGTGCAAATTACTTTTGTTAATTTGATTCAGTATTACTAGAGCCATAATCACACAAAAAAATTGACAAAATTGTGTTGTAAATTCTTAAAACAAATCTTCAAATATGTGTCAAAAGGATGAAAAAGACGATGTTGTTCATAACCTTTGACAACTTAACATTTTTTATTACAAGTGGGCCTTATAAGACATAAGCCTTTAATTTGCATTTGGTGGTTAACTTGGTTTTTGGGCTCAAGCCTTTAAAATCCATGGTATGACATTTATTATTTAGTTTCCATAATATATTTGATTATAATGGGTTATTTTTCTTAATTATCATAATAAAAATAAAATATTCTTGTTGTTATTATTATTTCTTTTATGGAATAATAAATATTTTATGGTACAACAATAATAATAATTTTATTTTGTGGCATATTTATTATTGTTGAGCATAATTTATTTGGAATAAATTTATAACTTTGGTTTATTATGTTTTATTTATATAGATTAATTACGCCAATTTCATATGCTTTTATTGTTGCATATATTTGGACTGCTTGTGGTTAGTGATTAATTTTTAATAATTTTAAACTAAGTATGCTTGATTCTTCATTTTGATCGGGTAAAGCAATATAATCACCAAAGTGACTTCTATTGTGGAAAATTTTCGATTGTGAATTATTAAGGTGGTGTGTGTGCTTTTCTTTATGTGAGCAACATGTCAGCCCAAAGGAAGATTGTTATTTGACAAAAAAACTTACATGCACATGTAGTGATGAGTGTGTGATGATTATTAGGCATCCATTGTGATTACTAAGTTAGCCCAAAGAAAAGCTATTGACTTGATTGGATCTTATTATCAATACTTGATTACCACACCAAGATAACTAATTGTGAGTTGATTCTTTATCTAAAGACTATATTCAATGTCACTGCAGTCATCTTGAGATAGATTGTCATTAGTGAAATAATTAATCAGTTATTTGGTTATGTTTATGTATATATATTAGCTGATTGTGCTTTATATGATGTTTTCTATATAGATAATATTGTTAATGCTTTTCTGTCACTGCCACAATTAATAGTATCCGGTGCTTAGTGGTGGCAACCTTAAGACTTAAAAAAATAAGGTGACTATGGTTTTAGGAAGTATGGATTTAGACCTCGCATTAAGAGAGTTACATACTGCACCTCTTATAAATCAAAGCTCTCTTGAGAATCAAAGAGTATTTGAAAGGTGGGATCGCTCCAACTGTGCAATTTTCATGATCATGAAGAATGTTATCCCAAATATAGTTTTGGACACCATGCCTAAGGTAACAGATGTCAAATGATTCCTTGATATCATTGAGGAATGGCTTGTTAAAAGGAAGGCAAGGCAAAGACAAGTGCAACTTTAAGGAAACTTATCTTTCTGAGGTGTAAAGGTAATGGGAAAATAAAGGAGTACATACTTAAAATGTTTCATCTTGTAAAAAAACTAAAGACATCGAAGATTGAATTTTCGGAAGACTTCCTCCACAATTCAATCAGCTTCTAGTTGAGTTATAGTTGTCAAAAAGGAAAATGGACATTGAATGAGCTCATCTCTCACTTAGTGTAAGAGGAAGATAGGACGAGAATGTCGAAATTGCAATGTCGAAATTGCAAAAGAAGCATAAGGATAAGTTTGAGGGACATAAGGAAAAGAAATGCTTCTTTTGCAAGGACCCTTCTCATATAAAGAAAGACTGTGCCAAATATCACACTTAGAAAGTAAAGAAAGGTATATCTTTTGTTTTTTTTTGGTACTAAGTTAATTTGGTTTCAATACTAAGATATACTTGGTGGTTAGATTTTGGTGCTACAATCAACATAAGTATATCTATGCATGGTTGCCTAAACTCCCGAAGGCCCAATAATGATGAGAAGTACATCTATATGGGGAAAAGTTTTAGGCTTGGAGACTTGTTTGTTGCTATTACGTACTAGTTTTTATTTAAAATTAAATAACACATTTATTGTATTATCTTTTAGGCAAATTTTGGTTTCAATTTTTGTGATGGACAAAGAAGGATTTGTTTATTCATTTATAAACAAAAATGTAATGCTTATTGGAACCTCTAATTTATTTGATCATAATAACCTTTATTTACTTGATATAGTAAATTCGTATAATAAATCCCATAATGTTGAAACCAAAGACACTAAACAGAAATTATCAAATGAGAATCCTTTCTTATTATGGCATAAGCGTTTGAGTCATATCTCTAAAAAGAGAATTAATAGACTTGTACCAAAATGGATTCTTGAAAACCTTGATGAATTAGATTATGATATTTGTGTTGAGCCCATAAAGGGCAAAACTATAAATAAGAGAAAATAGGAGCTGAGAGATCTAAGGATGTCCTAGCATTGATATATATAGATATTTGTGGGCCCTTTCCTATAGTTTTATATAATCGTCAAAAATGTTTTATCACATTCATAGATGATTACTCTCGATATGACGACCTACACTTAATTTATGAGAAGTTATAAGCAATGGACATTTTAAGTTGTTTAAGGTTGAAGTTGAAAATCAACTTAGTAAAACTATTAAGGTTATAAGATCTGATCGTAGTGGTGAATACTATAGAAGGTACAATAGATCAAGTGAACAACACCTATGTCCATTTGTTTAATTCCTAAATGACTATAGGATTATCCCTTCATACGCTCTATCAGGTTGTCTAAATGTGAGTAGTGTAGTAAAGAGACAAAATATTATAAAGTATGATTTGTCATAAAACTTTACCTCACTCACTATGGAGAGATACATTAAAGACCATAATATACATACTAAATAGAGTTCCTATAAAAGCTACAAACAGACCCCGTACAAGTTATGGACAGGGTAAAAAACTTGTCTTAAATCATTTACACGTTTATGTATGTCTAGTTGAGTCAAGTTCCTATAAGCCAAATGAAAAGAAACTAGATACAAAAATTGTTAGTAGTTATTTTATAGGATACTTTGGAAGATCATAATGATCTAAATTCTATGATCCTAAAACAATAATTTCTTTTAGATAGAAAATGCCTGATTTTTTAAGGATGTTGAGTTTAGGAGGGAAGATAAAGGTAATGATTTGTCTTTGAAGAGGAGTCAGTCAATATTCCTCTTTCTATAATTGTTATTAATCATAATCGAGTTTTCATTCTTGACATAGTTAACAACATCTAGTACAAATACATGACAATTTTGAGCTTCCTACCCATCAAAGTCATCAAATGATTCCTCAATCCATTATTTATAAGGATCACGAGGATCAAACTCAACAAACTCAAACCTAAGTAGAACTAGTGCCTCTAAGAAGATCCACGAAGGAAAAGAGACGTGCAATTCTAGATGATTATATTGTTTTCTCCAATAATATGAGGAAAGTGTTGACTTAGTGGGAGATGATTCACTCATGTTTAATGAGCTAATTAAAAGTTCTAACTCTCATAAGTGGATTAATTCCATAGGTGAGGAAATGTAGTCTATAAGAGACAATGGCGTTTGAGATCTTGTCCTATTACCAATAGTATGAAACTTGTTGGTTTTAAATAGATTTTTAAGACCAAAAGGGACTCACAAGGCAATATAGAAAGATACAAGGCTCGTCTTATCACCAAAGGATTTACTTAAAGGAAGGCATTAACTATAAAGAGACTTTCTCTCCGGTTTCATCAAAAGACTCTTTCAAGACTATCATCACACTTGTAGCATATTTTAATCTTAAGCTGCTTTAGATGGATATAAAGATAAATTTTTTCAACAGTGACATTGAAAAAACAATTTATATGAAACAATTAGAGGGTTTAGCATTCAAGGAAATTGATTAATTAGTTTATATACTTAAGAAATACATTTATATGCTCAAACAAATTTCCTATCAATGGTACCAAAAGTTTCATCAGGTTCTCTCATTTAGTTTTAAAGCAAACATTATTGAAGATTGTGTGTACCATAAGTTCACTAGAAGTGGATGTTCAACATCACAAGTGAATGATTTCATTCTGTATTATTTTGTAAAGCATTGATACGCATTTATACAATAAGAAGTCTTTGGAAGCTAAATCTATATAAGGTAAAGATGATACACTGAGTAATTATGGTGATTACAAGTAGTAAGGA
>JAOTAY010006463.1:0-15398 GCA_025629805.1 Erythroxylum baracoense
ATCCATTGTTTACATCAAGGTTTTGGAAAAGTTTGCAAGCAGCGATAGGTACTCAATTAAGCTTTAGCACAACCTTTCACTCACAAATGGATGGCCATTCTGAGAGAGTTATACAAGTGTTGGAAGATATGTTTAGGGAATTTGTTATGGAATTTCTGAGCAATTGGGATGGATACATTCCTTTAATGGAATTTGCCTATAATAATGGTTGTCAATCCAATATAAGCATGGCACCATATCAAGCATTAGATGGCAGAAAATGTAGAACTCTAGTTTGTTGGACAGAACTGACTAAGAATAAGTTGATTGGGCCTAACATAGTCAAAGACACAGAAGAGCAAGTGAGGGTTATTTAGCAATGATTGAAGGTTGAAAGTGATAGGCAAAAATCATATAGTGATTTGAAGAGGAAAGATATTGAATATATGGTAGGTGACAAAGTTTTCTTGAAAGTTTCACCCTGGAGAAAGGTGCTAAGATTTAGGCAAAAGGGAAAACTTAGTCCTAAATTTATTGGTCCACATGAAATCCGTGAAAGGATTAGACCAGTGGCATACAGGTTAGCTCTTCCTATGGGATTATCCAAGTTGCATGATCTATTCCCTATTGCAATGCTACGGAGGTACCGATCAGATGATTCATATGTGTTACCCTTACAAGAAATAAAGATCCAACTAGACTTCTCATATGATGAAGAGCCAAAGGAAATTCTAGATAGAGAAGTGAGACAGATAAGGAATAAGTAAATTCCTCTTGTAAAGGTGCTCTAGCAACATCATGGCATTGAAGAGGCAACCTAAGGACCCGAATCGGTGATGAGAATTCAGCACCCGTAGCTATTCAATACAGGTATGAATTTTGAGGATGAAATTCTTTTTAAGCGGGAGAGAAATGTAACCTCCCAACATATACCCTAGAAGTATTATAGCATGTCTAGGGTGTATTAAAAAGTGAACATAATGAATTAATTACATCTTAGTAAAAGATATAAAGGCACTTAATGTTAAAGACAAAGGTAAATGGATAATTTGTTCGCTTTGACATGGACATACATACTTAGATGTGAAATATGTATGGAAATTCTCAATATGTTTGCTTGGATTCATGAATGTGATGTAAGGGGAGTTGATAAAAGAAGCATTCCATAAGTAAATGGGATGTTTTTGGTTAAATTGGACGTATTTTTGTGTTGCTCTTACATTATAAGACCAAAGCTAGTTGATTTGGGATGTGTAGCATGTTGAATGGATAGGTTCCACTAAAAAGAAATCCGTAATTTGGACATATCTTGCTTTATAAACCTCTAAATTAGATAGTTCCAATTGGAAATTAATCTGGAGGCATAGATCTAAGAATTTTAAGTAGGAACAGAAATCTGATTTTGCCTCTAAGATTTTTTAATTCTTGTTTAAAGTTGAGTTCTAACTGTTGTCCATGTTTTCAAACAACCTGTAGATTTTAGAGTATAACTCCCAATATGATTAACCAAATTGCATGAAATTCATTACATTAGAATACATAGGGGAATGAAACTAATTCATAATGTTGCAGGATAATGTGGGAAGTAAGAGAAGAAGGAGGACCAATATGTAATTTTTCTAAAGTTAACATATGGACCAATTGGATTAAGGCATGTGTCACCAGTAATAATAAAGAATGTGTGTCCAATAGGAATTAAGCATATGTGTGAGTCTTGAAAATTTTGGAATAGGGATATGGAGAGGGTAGATTCTCGACATTTTGTGGGTTCTAAGTTCAGATTTTTCTCCTCTCCATTTACCTTCATCATCCCATAAATTTTCATGTTGAAATCAAGCCAATCTGACGTGGAAATCAAGGTAAAAGTTAGAGATTTTCTGCTCACCTTTATCTCTTCTTACTTTGCTTATGAAGGAATGAAATTATAAGGATGGGATTGAGAGGTATATTTCTGGTGCTTTTAGTTGGCGAGTCAAGCAAAGCCAAAGAGGAAGGGAAGGAAAGGCAATAGAAGACCTACTTTGTCAATTTTCAAGTTTGGGACTTCACTTAGTTGATTTCTATATTTGTGTATGATTGAATGGATATAAAGATTCATTTGGACGTGGAATTGTTTCTGAGATATTGCTTTGGTGTTATTTTGGTGTTATCTTGGATAGAATTGGTTGAATATGACAAGAGAGTATTGTGTAGTGAAATTCTATCTATGGTTTATTTGAGACAGTCACATTGTTTGAGTCATAACTCAACCTACAAATCCAAATATTGTGTGATTTTAGTTGCATATGAAATATAAGAGATAGAGCTAAATATTTATAGAAGGGACTCTGACCTAATTCTAGCTTTGTGACCTTGGAAATTGAGATCGCAAAAGGTGACCTGATGCTACCCTTGTTTTGGAGTAGCCTGTGATATTTTGTTCATATCTTGTGATTTAGAAGTCCAAATGGTCTAATTTTTAGTTCTATAAAAGCTATAGACAAAGAGAAAAAAATATACAGAAGACCTAGAAATCCAGTTCTAAATTTTTCTATATGAATATTAAGGAACAACTAGAGTCCATCATGTGATTTGCTTATGAACTAATAGTTTGCCTATTTTTAGGCCACCATAGGCTTGGCCCAAATTGCATTATTTTGAGTTTGTTTTCATTTCCAATTTTTACATAATCTTATTTGAGTCTTTTTGAATGTGTATAAAATTTTCAAACTCCTAAAAATAAAAGAAATAGGACTTACCACATATGAATTGGGAGACTAAACATTGGAAGATAAGATTGAGCATAATGCATTCCAAAGAAAATTTACATGTATATAAATGTTTTGTATACATATTCATTACTCATATGTGTATAGTATGATGATCATATAAATATGATTTTGATACCTTTCTAATGGTGGTAAGCCATGAATTGCATGTATGAACACAAATATAGATTTTATGACTCGAAATGCATATCATATGACTTGTCAATATATGAATTATGAAATTGGTAAATGGTTAAAGAAAATGTTACAGTGCCTACTCTATTATGTTGGTGGTGGATAGATAGGCATGTATATATAGTTATAGTGCAGCTGCTATAGATTGATATCTTTGGGTATCCATAGATCAATACCTATGGGTATCCAAAGTTTGATATCTTTGGATATCCACAGCACTCGTTATCCAAACCTACGAAAAATTTGCATGCCTAACACAGGAAGTAAAGTAAAGAGATATAAATAAAAAATACAGTATGACAACATAAATAATCGGTACATGAATGAACATTGGCATTTGTATTGATAATTTGTATCATTGAGTGTTGACTATCAATTTTTGAATTTTGAAGGCGAATTTATGATATATGAAAAAAAATTGAAACATGTTTGCATTATTTATTTGATTAAGTATGCCATCATTATTTGTATTTGTTCGATGTTCATGAATGTATGTGCTTGGGGGATGATTGCTGTGAGTAGTCATCCAAATTATTTATTTCCCCACTAAGCTATCAAGCCTAGCACGAGTGTTAATCTGTGTAGGTCCAAGTCATATGAGTGAGGTACAGGGAACATCTGAAGGGATCAAGGGAAACAGACAGAAAAAAAAGTAGTTATGGAAGGCCTTTTTAGTTAAAGATGATTGTACATGTATTAGTTAAAAGATATTGTATGTTTTCTTTCAGATTACCATGTAAATGTAAAAATGTTGTACTACTGTTAAGTGATAATGTTAAGCATTAGGGAATTTTGTAATATGTACATGTATAGCTTTGAATCGAAATGCAGGTCTTGAATGCATTTACAGGAAATTGCTTGCCTTATGAGTGGATGGTTGTAGGTTTCGTATAGGGGGTGTTACAATAAATCTAGTCATTTAAGTGTTATTGTGGTGTTGTTTCTAGACTATTGAAGGCAGGATTACTCTCTCTCGAGTTATAATCATAAACCCTAATTAATAAACTCTAATTAGGTTAAGAACTGAAGGTGTAATCTCTCAATTACCAACAACCCTAACCCTAATTAGTTCTTAAGCTCTTTAACAAACATTCAGGTCACATATGGGATCTCTCTCTATATAATTACCGAATTGATTAATCGTGTCGTCCATTGAATCACTTGACTCTCATTAGTCTAATCCAATCATTTTTATTCACTTCACCCTCTTAATTTATTACTGAAATATGCAAGCCCTGCAATCAATCACAACACCCATTCAAAATAACACAAAAAATAACTATAATAACAATCAATTAAGTTCAAATCCCTAAGGAAAAGTTAGAACATCATCAAAAATCCAAGATCCTATCTTGTAGGCCACGATCGTGGCCCTTCCTCTATGCTTTTGTCATGATTGTGGCACATTGGCCACAATCGTGGCCCTTTGTTTTGATTCAAGCCTCCTCCAAAACTCCTCTTTTATTCTATATTTGTCCTAAAACACTAGCAAACACATCAAGGCACCTCAAACATATAAAATTGAAACTCAAATACGTGCTCTAAACCATAAAACCCATGAAACACAAATACTTAACTAATTAACACAATTCTAACCTAAATACACACTAATCGATTAAATTTAACCACTAAACAGATTTTAAACTACCAAAAAGATGCAATATGTGACTATCTTCCAAGTATGTTCACTATACCATGTAAGACTGGTGGCACTATAACTAAGAGAGTCAAGTTAGAATTTGGAGCATCGATCAATATTATGCCATGTACAATCTATGCTTCTTTAAACTTGTCCCTTTAAAAAAACTAGTATTATCATACAATTGATTGACTTCACTAATGCTTATTTAGATGAGGTAATTAAGGATGTGCTTGTGTAGGTAAATGAACTAATATTTCCTCCAGATTTTTGTATAGTAGATATTAATGATGAAACTTCCTATAATCCCATACCTTTCATATTAGGCTCACAATTCCTTAACACATCCTAAACTAAGATAGATGTTTATAAGTGCACCCTCACAATGAAATTTGATTAAGAAGTGATTAATTTTAACATTTTTATGCTATAAAACACCCTTATGATGACCATTCTACTTTTGTTGCTGATGTGATTGATCTTTTAGTAATGGAAGTTTTTATGTTAAATTGCAGGGACCACAAAGAAGCAATTTTAACTAATCATTGAAGTTAGAAGCCACTAAAAATGTTAAGTTATAAGTCACTAACTAAGATGATGACTACCTTACATTCTTTAAAAACCACTCCTATAAGTATAAACATGTTTCTATGTAATTATCTAAGTCTTACAAGAGAATATTAACATATGATGTGTAAGTACTAATGTGGATTTGAAGTCGTTACCCTCTCAATTGAAATATGCATATTTGGTAGACATTCAAAGCCTTTTAATGATTATTTCAATGGTGTTGACTTTTAATTAGGAAGCTAAATTGTTTCATGTATTAACGAAACATAAAAAGCCATTAGGTAGACGATTACAGATATTTAAGGCAAATTCCTTCTATATGCATGCATCAAGTTTTTCTTGAGGACGTTGTCGGATCAATTAGACAAGCATAACACAAGATAAATCATCCAATAATGAAAGTTGTGAAAAAGGAAGTACTAAAGCCTCTCAATACTAAATTCATTTATTCTATTTCCTATTAAAAATGCGTAAGTTCAATGTAGGTGGTTGTATAGAAATCTAGAATCACAGTGGTAAGAAATCAAGATGATGAGTTGGTTCCCAGTGCAAATTAATTGGTGATTTGTATTGATTATAGGAAGTTGAATCTTACAACTCGTAAAGACCAGTTCCCCCTTCCATATTGGTAAAATGTTTGAGAGACTTTTTAGACATGATTATTACTATTTTCTATATGGTTTTTCAGGTTATCTCTAGATCCCTTTTAAACTAAAGGATTAAGAAAAGATGACCCTTAGATGCCCATTGTACATTTGCTTATTGAAGGATTCTATTCGATTTATACAATGTGCACACCACTTTCCAAAGGTGTATGGTGAGCAAATTCTTTAAGTACGTTAAGAAGATTATAGAGCAAATTCTATAGTTTTGCTTTTAATAGTTACCTAGAAAATCTTACATTTATTTTAGAAAGATGTATTCAAACTAAATTTAAGTCCAATTGGAAAAAATTCCATTTTATGTTGATCAAAGTATAGTTTTAGGGCATGTTGTATCTTTTAGGGGTATAGAGGGTAACAAGTCTAAAATTGATCTCATTTCTACTTCGTCTAACCCCTCAAATTTGTGGGAAGTTTGTTCTTCTCTTGACCATATAAGTTTTTTCCAAAGGTTCACTAAGGATTTATTGAAAATAACCTCTCATTTTATGTAAGTTATTACAACAAGATGTTACTTTTGAGTTTGATAATAAGTGTAAGGAGGCATTTGAAAAAATTAAAAAGCTTTTAACATCCCCACTAATGATTTAACCTCTAGACCAGAGTCTTCCTTTTGAGATTATATGTGATGATAATGATAATGTAATGAAGGTAGTTATAGGACAAAGAGTGAGAAAGGATGCATATGTCATCTACTATGCTTCGAAAACTTAACTTAGCCAAACTAAATTATTCTACAAACAAAAAGGAACTTTTATTTATTTTATTTTCTTTTAAAAATTTTTGATCATATTTGTTAGGTGCTTAAGTTATTCTATACTCTGATCATGTAAGCTTGATGTAGTTTCTTACTAAAAAAGAGGCAAAGATGAGGTTATTCAGATGGATTCTCCTCCTTTAAGAGTTTGATTTAGAAATAAGAGATAAGAAAGGGGCGAGGAATGTATTTGTTGGTCACCTCATCTGTTTAGTCCAAGAGGAAGATGACGTCGCTTTTAGAGAAACATTTTTAGATGAACAACTACTTTTTTTTTCAATTTGACATCTCCATAGTATACAGACATTGTGAATTTTTAAGTCATTAACAAGTTATCTATAGATTTATCAAGGACTAAGAGGGACAAGTTAAAGAGTGACTCCAAGTATTATGAGTGCAATGGCCTCTATCTTTAGAGGCATCATACAAAATAGGTAATAAAAATATGTGTTCCAAAGAGTGAGACGCTTTATATTTTGATCTTCTGTCACTCGTACGTTTATGGAGGGCACTTTAGAGAAAAAGGATTACTCATAAGGTTTTATAGAGTGGTTTTTATTGGCCCTTATTGTTTAAGGATGCATATGTCTTTTGCAAGGCATATAATAAGTGCCTAGGTAACTTATCCCATAAAAATCCAATGCCATAAACCCCCATTCTCTTTTGCAAAATCTTTAATGTTTGGGATGTTTATTTTATAAGACCTTTTACTCCTTATATTGACTTTCATTATATCTTACTTGCAGTTGACTATGTTTCTAAGTAGGTGTAAGCTAAAGCCATGAATACTAACGATGCTAAAGGTATTGTAGTTTTTCTCAAGTCTAATATCTTTCTCAATTTAGGATGTTGAAAGCCATCATAAATGATAGGGAAACATGCTTTTGCAATTGGGTGATGGAAACTTTATTTAAGAAGTACCATTCAATGTGTAAGGTTTCCACTTTTTATTACCTCAAATAAGTGGCCAAGTTGATGTATCCAATAAATAATTCAAGTCAATCTTAGAGAAAATAGTTCATCCTAATAGGAAGGATTGGAGCTTAAGGTTAGAACATGCAATATGGGCTTATAGGGTGGCTTATAAAACACCAATTGGTATGTCCCCATATAGATTAGTGTTTAGGAAGCTGTGTCATATTTTTATAAAGCTGTAACATAAGGCATAGTATGTTATCAAGTATTGCAATATGAATCTTGATAGTGTAGGAATGCATAGAAAGCTGCAATGTCAAAAGGTTAAAGAGATGTGAAACAACTAGTATAAGAATGCAATAATATACCAAAAAAAAAAGACCAAAACTTTCCATGAAAAAATGATTGTGAGAAAAATCTTTAATATTGGTCAAAAAGTTCTTTATCATTCTAGACTTAAATTTTTTCAAGGTAAGTTGCGTTCTTATTAGATCAGTCCTTTTTTGGTTTTTAATTTTTTTCATATGGTGCAGTAGAGATATAAAACTTGAAATCGGAAAGACATTTAAGGTGAATGGTCCTCACTTAAAGCCCCACTATGAAGGATTTATAGTGGAGAATATGGAAGCGGTGGTACTTGAAGACCTAGATGACATCATGTGACAAAGAAAACATGGAGCTGAGCTAGTGAGACTAAACAAAGGCACTGCTTAGATAAGAAACCATGGGAGTTTATTCCCTTTCTTTTACATTTTTGTGATTGTCATTTATGTTCAATGCCTCATCTCTTATATCTAGTGTTACATTAGAAACGTTGTAAGTTTTAAGTATAGGGGTAGGGAACATGTCTAGCATATGCACTTTTAAGTTTTGTTTATATATGTTTAAGTTTTTTTGCATGTTAAAAAATTCAATCATTCTATCTTTTTCTATTGTTTCGTGGATTATATATTTATAATTTTAAAGTAAAATTCATTGAAAAAATTCATGACAACTTGGGAATGTATCTTTATTTTTATGATTGGTTAATATACCTTTCCATTAAAAAATTAATGACTAGTGATTATACATAAACCAGTGAGATTTTGAGCCTTTTAGACTGACACATCCATATTTGTCTCATTATCTTTTGTTCATGAGTGACTTCCATGACAAGTACATCTTGGCTTTGCCTTGATTTCCTATTTGAGACTAGGTTGATCACATGAATTAACGTGAAAATGATATAGACATTCTTTATTTTGCATGCTACATTAGCTAAATAGTCTACCTAATTATATGGTTTATCTTATTGTTAATTCCTTTAAGCTTTATTAGCCTTTTCTATTTATGTTAACTATATTACAATTCTTTAACTTAACAAAATTTCTTACCAAAGTCTTAAAGCTAGTGAAGCATTTGTGATTGTTGATGCTTGTGGATACATAAGAGAATAAGTGTGGGGTTGCTCATATATATAGGTTGGTTATAGTTGATGGAATGTGATTTTTATTGATGTAGTCTCTCTTAATTTTTGTTTCTTTGTCTTTATTAAAAATAATAAAATAAAAGAAGTTATCATGGGGGAAAATTATTTATTTTACAAGTAATTCATGTTATTCTTGCCTCCTAAAGTTTATGGAATATGTGACTTACTTATGATGAAAATAAAGGAGAAGTTGTTGTCAAGGATCACTCCTTATAGATATATAGGATAGTTTATGGACGTTATTATGGGTGATTTCTCTTAGTTCCTAGTTCCTCATATGTTTTGTAGTCTGAAAGTTTAAACCTAATTTGTTAAATAGAATTTATGCATTCATCATAGTTGGTGGTACCCAAATTTGATTGGATGCTGATTTTTTGCACTCGATACTCGATAGAGTTTTCTTCCTATTTCACTAGTTTTGATGGCTTTTGAACTACATGATCCAAATGTTTCTCATCTTAACCTTTGACTCCATTACAATCTTGAAAAGTCCTTTGATTCGTGTTATGCATACGAATATTTAGTGGTGGAGAATTGAAAAGATATGCAAAGTTATGGAATGTATTGGTCATAAAAAACGTTTAAGTATACCTATAGATTGATCTTAATTTTAACAAAACTGGTTAAAGTTTACCCCTAAATTGCTCAAATTTTGAAGGGAATGGTTATTGATTGATCATGAGTAAAAATATTGAATGTTTAATTCTTGCAATGGTTTTAAAATTTATTCATCTTTTTTTGTGTTGGCATTTGTATTGATAATTTGTATCATTGAGTGTTGACTATCAATTTTTGAATTTTGAAGGCAAATTTACGATATATGAAAAAAAATTGAAGCATGTTTGCATTATTTATTTGATTAAGTATGCCATCATTATTTGTATTTGTTCGATGTTCATGAATGTATGTGCTTGGGGGATGATTGCTGTGAGTAGTCATCCAAATTATTTATTTCCCCACTAAGCTATCAAGCCTAGCACGAGTGTTAATCTGTGTAGGTCCAAGTCATATGAGTGAGGTACAGGGAACATCTGAAGGGATCAAGGGAAACAGACAGAAAAAAAAGTAGTTATGGAAGGCCTTTTTAGTTAAAGATGATTGTACATGTATTAGTTAAAAGATATTGTATGTTTTCTTTCAGATTACCATGTAAATGTAAAAATGTTGTACTACTGTTAAGTGATAATGTTAAGCATTAGGGAATTTTGTAATATGTACATGTATAGCTTTGAATCGAAATGCAGGTCTTGAATGCATTTACAGGAAATTGCTTGCCTTATGAGTGGATGGTTGTAGGTTTCGTATAGGGGGTGTTACAATAAATCTAGTCATTTAAGTGTTATTGTGGTGTTGTTTCTAGACTATTGAAGGCAGGATTACTCTCTCTCGAGTTATAATCATAAACCCTAATTAATAAACTCTAATTAGGTTAAGAACTGAAGGTGTAATCTCTCAATTACCAATAACCCTAACCCGATTAGTTCTTAAGCTCTTTAATAAACATTCGGGTCACACATGGGATCTCTCTTTATATAATTACCGAATTGATTAATCATATAGTCCATTGAATCGCTTGACTCTCATTAGTGTAATCCAATCATTTTTATTCACTTCACCCTCTTAATTTATTACTGAAATATGCAAGCCCTGCAATCAATCGCAACACCCATTCAAAATAACACAAAAAATAACTATATTAACAATCAATCAAGTTCAAATCCCTAAGGAAAAGTTAGAACATCATCAAAAATCCAAGATCCTATCTTGCAGGCCACAATCGTTTATGATGAAAATAAATGAGAAGTTGTTGTCAAGGATCACTCCTTATAGATATATAGGATAGTTTATGAACATTATTATAGGTGATTTCTCTTAGTTCCTTGTTCCTCATATGTTTTGTAGTCTGAAGGTTTAAACCTAATTGGTCAAATAGAATTTTTGCATTCATCATAGTTGGTGGTACCCAAATTTGATTGGACGCTGATTTTTTGCACTCTATACTAGATAGAGTTTTCTTCCTATTTCACTTGTTTTGATGGCTTTTAAACTACATGATCCAAATATTTCTCATCTTAACCTTTGACTCCACTACAATCTTGAAAAGTCTTTTGATTCGTGTTATGCATATGAATATTTAGTGGTGGAGAATTGAAAAGATATGCAAAGTTATGGAATGTATTGATCATAAAAAACGTTTACGTATACCTATAGATTGATGTTAATTTTAACAAAACTTGTTAAAATTTACCCCTAAATTGCTCAAATTTTAAAGGGAATGGTTATTGATTGATCATGAGTAAAAATATTGAATGTTTAATTTTTGCAATGGTTTTAAAACAATCAGTTGCATTCACAAAATAATCAACACATGTTTAGGTATCAAATAGGATTCATCTAGCCTAAATACTAATAAATCATTTAGTTATATATGGGTGAACACAAAATCAGATATAGAATTGAAAACAACAGAATCATAATTCTAAATCTCCCTAATTGTATTTTATTAAAGTTAAAGTAGTGCTCTAAAGGCAACCACCTTTAGCACTTCTGTAAAAACTTTATTTTGAATAATAAAGCGAAAGGCAATTTTTCATTAATTTAATGTTTGTTTATTTATGAATTGATGTCGATTTTAAATCGAATTAATAAAGACTAAATCTCCTTAACTGTCTTTTATTGATGTTAGAGTAGTGCTTTAAAGGCAATCACCTTTAACACTTTTGCACAAATTTTATTTTGATTAATAAAGCAAAAGGTAATTTTTCATTAATTTGATGTTCATTTATTTATGAATTGAGGTCGATCTTAAATCAAATTATTGAAGTCCATGATACAAAACATAGCATGAAGGAAATCATGATGAGATCATGATGATATGATTCCTATCATGTAAAATTATGTTAGTATCTAAATTATCCTTAGTCATAGGATTAATAAAATATGACATTATTAATTCGGATAGACTAGCACATATTATACTCCTTGGTTTGATCAAGCAGTGGACCTCACAAAATGTAAGCATGATATGTTTTGAGTTAACATGTGGATGCTTACTAAGAGTAGTAAGTACAGTGGATGACCCGCTATGAGATTATCATATGGATGATCTATCAAATGTCAATGATTAATCTCATCATAGAAATGAAACAAATATGATTTGAGGTACTCAAGGATATCTTGGATACTGATCTTGTGCTTTGACATCATTCCTTGTTGCCTCAAGACGAGGTCGTTCATAGGGTCGTGATTGGGTACAGCTATTGGTATTTGAAGGTAATTGGGTAGCCAATAAAGGATTCACCACTCCGAATAAAAGGAGATGATATCGATGGCCTCTTTTAGGAGTCATTACTTAGGAGTCCCTGGCTAGAGTAGTTTTGTGTCCTGAAGAGAGTCTTCGATGACACATAAAGTAATGAGATCCTAGGATGAGAACTGACATTACTTAGACTAGATGTAGCGTAGTCAGTCTAGTAGGAGTTGACATATAGCCCATACTCTGAACCAAATGGGGTATAGAATGGTGAAGGGACGAATTGTATAGTAATTGTTTATAGATAGGTTCATAAGTCGGATAATTAACTATCGAAGAGTTCATGTGTTAATCTACTTATATTATGGTAAATTGGCTTCATGAAACCTTCATGATTTATTTTAATTAAGAGTTAATTCAAGTGGCATGAAACCATCCATGAAGTGTTAGGATTAAGAGTTAATTAAAGTTCCCAAAATAATCAGGAACCTAAGGATCATGTGTATAAAAGATCAGATGAAAAATAAAGTGTGCATGGCTGTCATTAAAGTAGGCCACGATCGTGACCGAATGTATGACAGATGATGCATAAGTGAGTTCTTCACTTATGTAAACATGTACTAACAAGTTAAAACACACTTAAATGAGAGGATAAGGGGTCCAGAAGTGTTCTGGAGTTAAAGAGAAGTGGTCCTGAGTCTTGTTCATGCAATTTATGCAATTATTGCATGAATCTAATTGCATGCAACATAATCTTGATCTATCTCTCCATTCGACCATCTACTTGAACTCATCTTGTTAAGTGCTCTAACCACCCTTACATAATGCTTTTTATTCATCTATGCATGTTCTTGAGTTATCAATGAAGGTGTTTGGTGTTTACTACAACCCAAACAAGGAGAAGATTAAAGAAAGGAAGAGCATTATCAACGATATATGTGCTAAAATTTCCTGTTCTTACAATCTATGTATGCATGCGTCTAAGATTCTGGATATTTAGGGATATTAGTGGGTTGGAATATAGATTCTAACACTTCCGCTGCCTTGTTGTGCATATGATGCATGAATCCATAGCTCCTCAACAATGGTATCAGAGCTAGTTATGTATGTATAAGATGATGTATTGAACATGTGCAAACTGTTTGCTGGGTTGTGATTAACATGCATATTGATTTTGAAAATTTCATATAAATTATAGAAAAATTTTTCTACTTTTCTTTCACTTAAATGTTTATAAGGTGTTATATTATGTCTTTATCAAAGTAAATTGCAATTGAATGTCATTTTCTATTTTATTTCAAATTAATATCCAATATGTTCATATATTGATTTCTGGGAACTTCTGGAAAACTGAATGCATGTGATGATTTTAAAAATTTCTTAATATTTCTAGAATTTTTTTCTTATTTTCTTTCATAGAAATGTTTATAAGGTGTTATGTTATGTTTGTTTCAAAGGAAATTGCAATTGAATGTCATTTGCTATTTGATTACGAATTTAGTTTTAGCCTGATGCATGTATTAAGTTATGGGAAATTCTGGAAATTTGATGAACATGCATGCTTGTAAATTCCATATTAATTTTTATAGAAATTATTTTTATGAATTTTCTACATGGACATGCAAGATAAGATGTTGCCACGTGTATGAGATGCATGACACTTGCTGTTAAAGTAATTATCTAGTGCTTGCATGATGTAGAGTATGACTAGTGTTATAAGTAAAATGACAAGTGTCATAGACATGTGATGTGTTGGATGATTCCACTAAGTTAATAAATAATTCCTAGGAATTAGTTTCTGGAATTTTTATTAGGCACATTTAGAATGTGTGTAAGACTCTAGAATTTTTCCAGAATTAATGAATTTGATTCAATTAATAAATCAAGTCAAAGTCAACATTGATCAGCTTTTTGAAAGCTAATGGAGTTAACTTATTTAATGAGTTATGTGTATGTATTTCAATTGTAAGGTCTTAAAAAAATTTTGATGCTAGTGCCATGCTGAGTGCATGTGCTTCAAATTAGGTTCTTGAAAATTTCCAGACATCGAATTGGTCTCTTTAGTGCCTACTAGGTTAACTCATTTATCTTGATGGTTTTGGCCATAAAGATATTTTTTGGCTTGTGCCGAAATTGTCTTGATAAATTATAGATGACTTATGGATGTTTTATATGACTAATTGATGCTTAGTAATTTTGGAAACCCTAGGGATTAATTTAGAATTAATCTAAGTAAATGATGCATTTCTAGTGTGACTAGAAAAACACATGTGTACTAAAATTAAATGTTTATTTTAGACATCAAAATAATTGAAATTTTAAGGTTCCTAATCGCATCACATTCATAATTCTAGCACCAGTACCTAATTCGGTTCAAGAGTTGAATCAAATCACAGACTTTTGATGCATAGTCAAGTCACAACCAAAATTAAACCTCTTTTTTGTGTTAGATTCTTTAGATGCATTTTAAGGGTTGGTTAAAATGACCTGATAGGGTGGTTATGGAGACAGGCCTAATTTAATTGAGTCGTCCATAATCTATATATATATATATATATATATATATATATATATATAAATACTATACAAGTATTGATGAGACCAAAGGATAAATCCCTCAATCCAAATATTATGACTTATGCCTTCTATTGTTATGGTAAGATCTAGAGTTCTTTTAGAGTTGGGTAGATGGGCAAACCCAAGCCTGCTCTACACGAATATGTTCAAACCATGGAAATTAGATTTCTAGATTAATAGGTTGGTCCTAATTGGAAACGTTGGTTTGTTGGGCAAACCTAAGATCAACGTGGATAGAGGCAAAGTTGGGTTATATACATCGGATGTGTACAAATCAAGAGTTGATATCCCAATGAGTGTGTTAAATCAATAGTTGATGGCATAAGTCAATAGTTACATAACTGAATGCAATTAGTATGAATGATACCTATCGATTGAGTTAAGGTGGCTTGTTAGGTAAACCTAAGGTCATTCTTAGTGATATTAGATACCGACCCATTAGGAAAACTATCAGCTTTTTCAAATTCCTAGTGAGGGCTATGAATTTGGATAAAAGTTGTAACAATCCATTACCCTAGGGTACGCACCGGGACGCCCGTAAGTCATTCCGATACATATTCTAAGATAAGGGAGCGCTACGTGCGATCACTACAATACTCCACATGGCATCATATCAATTGAATAATTAAAGCAATA